>ML849946.1:0-14430 GCA_009831015.1 Picea engelmannii
TGGTGAGAACACCAGAATCTCAAGACTAGTTACCTTCTCCATTGGGCTATGGAGCCATCTTCAAAAATAGATTCCTGCAATTCTTCCTCTTTCATGGAGTTATTTTCAAATTTCAATATGAAGACTGCCTTATTGTGCAAAACTAAACTAAAGAAACAAAATACATACATACATGATCTACCTACCCTAACTTACTTGAAAGAAAGGGGCACCTTAGTTGTAGGAAAATTTATAGTGGATCCATTCAAGCATTGATCTGATTTTTGGAATGAACTCCATTACTATGGAATATATTGAAACTTGTACCATTGATTCATGGGTACTCTCAATATGTACTGGAGAAAGATTGTACAGGGTGTGTTGAGGACCTGATTGCGTTGCTTCTCCAACAATTCTTTGGAACCATAATTCAATGAAATCAATTCTTAGCTGCTCAAAAATATTATTGTCTTTGATTGGATGGAGAGTTTCCAATCATAACATTCTTTCATTTCTCTCCTTATCATTGTCCACGTCCAAGATTCTTGATTCATCAACAATGTCTTGAAAAGACTTTTCCTTCATGTAATGGCCATCTTGTTCATCATTTTTCTCAAGATTCATTTCTTCCACCAATTGTTCTTGCTGCCAAGGCTCTTTAGGATTTTTATCATATGTTACAAGGATGAAATATTCTTGTGCATTTGTAGTAGGCTCCTTAATTTCATTATCAAACTTCCTGCTCAAAAGATCTTCATATGGAGTGTATGAGAGGTTGAAGTCTTGCTCTTGCAAATCAGAATTCTTATTCTCATTTTTAGCCATGTGACTAGATTCAGAAAAATCTTCCAATGTTTGATTAGATTCTTCTTCCAAATCATTCATTTCATTTTCGTGTGTCCATATGGGAGAGGGTGGGTGGGGAGTAGTATTTGAAACATCAACAAAATCATATGAATGCACTCTTGGGATGAAAATTTCTACAAATGAATATTCTAACACATCCCAAATGGTAATGGATTTAGGTATGAATGAGATATATCATTCAAGAGCATTCCCGCATAGAGTTTGTAAAAATAATCTACATGTAACATTGTCTTCATTGAGGTTGAAATCATGACATGTAATTTTAAAATTAAAAAAGTGTTTCTTTGCATCTTCTGAAGCATCCCCAAAGAATGTAGAAATTTTTTCAATAGAAATATCATGCATTTGAAAATCTACTTCTGGTAGATTTAAAGGGGTTTTATCAAATCACCTCCTTCTTTGGGTATTTCTCCCTTTTGTCAAGTCTTGTAAATCCATTGATGGGCTTGATGAAGAATTTAAAGGAGCTTTGTGACATGAATGAAATTATTCATTTTGAGTCTTTCTAAGGGAGTTTCTAGGTAATTCATTCTCCCAAATATTCGGTGCTTCTCGGGTCTTTTTGAAATTATAAAAAAGGTGCAACATACTTAAAACAAGCAACACTTTTCTTGAATCTTCTTTTCAAAAATTTGAGCCATGAAGATTATGGTTCTTGAATCTGATCTGAAGCAGGGCCTCAAATATCTTGAAAATAAATTTCTCCCGAGTGGAGTCGCCAAAAATGTTGACCCTTGAATCCGTCAGGAACAAATCGACAACCTCACGAGGATATGAATCCCCCTACCTTTTTAGAGAGGTAGTACTCCTCTTTGGCTAAAATATATATCTGTGATATCTTGGATCAGGAGAATGCTAAGGCTGCAAACCCTATATATTTATTACTTGAAATTATGAAATAAAATGATTCTTCAATAACCTGATCTCATCTTTATATGCAACAAGAAATCTCTTTACAATAAAAAAAATTGAAGGAGGGCGTCAACATCAGAATTTCATTGTGATCAACATCACATACATAATCTTATTAATTATTGTTGGCATGTTTACAGGAATAATTTGTTTGTCATTGATGGCAAGAACAACATCGAACCAAACCTCGAGAGTACAGAAGATGAGAAAGCTCAGAAGAGATAGCAGTTTCCAGAAGTGCAGACGAGGTCCAAAAGATGGACTCGCAGGAAGATCAAAGGTCAAGACGCATGAACACTTATACAACCTTCTAAGTAGAAGAGATAAAAATATCAGGAGGAAGAGTGATAGTGGCCATTGGATCACTGATCCAGAGGACCAACAACCGTCAGATTGAATTAATGGAAGGATAGGATAAGCGGGGCAAAACGATTGACAATTCAATCATCCGAATTTCCATCAGTCGTCGAATTGATTTAAGTGGAAGGACATGATAAGAAAGAGTCGTTGATCTAAGATATTGATCAACAAACAACATTCATTTCGGGTCTAAAAATGTGAGGAGGTTACACTCCGGAGAAATCATTTTGAGAGTTTCAGTTTGAGATCTGAAATCCCCGAAGTCCGGAGAGACAGAGAGCCAGAGTAAACATCAACCGTTAGATCATTTTAAAGTGGAAGGATAGGATAAGCTAGAAAAGAAGCATCGTAGAAAGATCGATCCATCAATCTAAGAACATGATCGACAAACAACATTTAGTTCGGGTCTAAAATTTGCGAGGAGGTTACTGTTCGGGGATTCTCACTTCAGAAGAATTGGCGACTTGAAAAGTTGAAATACCCGAAGTCCCGAAGGCCGAAGTTCCAAAGTGAATGAGGATCCACGTTAGCAAAGACATGTGGTGCAATCAGACAATGACAAGTGTTAAGTTGATTCAACATTTCAGGTACGTGAAAATCATAAATCAGAGTGACACGTGGCAGCTACTAGGCTCATGACACATCATCAAGTGACGTAAGTAAGTGACGTCACTTTGAGAGATTTACCACCAGCACCTGCCCAAATTTCTGAAGTCCCAAAGTGGTTTGGGGTCGTCCATTGTTGAGGAGGACAGGTGGCGTGAGATCCACAACTTCAGAAGTTTGTGGATGGGGAGAACGTGAAAATCGCCGAAGACAAATCTCAACCGTTGATCGTCAAGGGCAGTATGTGTCAGTTGATCTAAGATTTCAAAGAAATATCACTTCAAGGATTTCCATTTGAGACTTGAGAATTCTGAAGTCCAGAGACATGAAAGGATCGTGACCATTGATCTGAAAGGGACATGCGTCAGTGAATTGTCAACTATGGGAAAAATCAAAGGAAGGTTGAAAGGTTAGAAAGTTGAGATTTACGAACCCCGAATACTTGAAGGGATTGTGACTATTTATTCAAGAAGACCACACATCGTTAGATCATATACTCTAAATTCTCTGGGAGCATGCGGAGTTTGAGAATTGATCCTCCCGAAGCCCAAAAGGTGAAATCGATCTCATCCATTGGTTTGGAGGGCCACATGTCACTTGGTCGATGAGACTAAGGATCGTGTGTGGATAGAGGAAAGAAGACAGGAAAAGGCAATAGATTAGAGTCTTTGATCGAGAGAATCTGTTAGAGATCACAAGATCAATGATCACGAATGATTGCTGGATCAGAAGTTGCTCGGAAGTTAATTTTCTAAGAGTAGGCCACAATTGAAACCACGGTATCAGAGAAGGGATACATGGCAACTAGAGGTAGATTGCAGGAATAAAAGTGGTTAATCCCAAACCACTTTTGGATGCACCCACAACCATTTGCTTACGCAAGGACATAGCCTAAGGTCACATGGGATAGGGGGCTAACGAGAAGAGAGCTCGTACCTGCAATCACGTGGTCATGTGAAGTTAATCACCCAAGGTCATATCGGAAAATAGGGAGCTAGTGATCACTAGACAAAGAACGCGAAGCACCTTTTGAATAAGCGTATGGTCACCGCCAGAGGTCACGTGAAGGAAGGGACTTATAAGCCAAAGAAGCCAAAAAAAATGACTGGTTGTAATTACCAGAGAAGATGAAGAATTTCGATTGATAGAGAAGCAAAAGATTCTCAGGATAACTAACAGAGAAGCCAAAGAACCTTGAATAACGGCCACAGAAGATGAAGGGTTCACATGATGATCAGGCAGATGACTCGATGTGTGAAAGACATGCAGAATAGATAAGAGACAATGTATCTCTTGAAGAGTGATGCATGTGGGTAGGATGAGACACAATGCATAATCTGAAGGGGAGATCCATGGCGCATTAAAGAGGATGCAAAGGCAACACATAGCATAAAAGGTATAAGACAAGATGAACAACAGGAGGTGTTGAGCGCAGGAGGAAAAAGAGCAGAGCATAGAAGCTGAACAATGAAGAAGCAGAACAGAGTATAGAAGCCGAAGAAGGCAGAGGAGACATGGAGCTGTAACAGACCATATCATAGACAAAGAAAGTAAGTAAAGTTTTGTAAGATTCATTCAGAGTGGTAGGGTGGTGCTAGGGAGGATTGCAGTCCTCTAAATTCTAGTTGGTGCTAGAAGATATTTTGGGAGTTGGTGCTTCCATCTAGTGGGTGCTAGAGAAACCTGGGAGTTGGTGCTTCCATCTAGTTGGTGCTAGATAAATCTTAGAGTTGGTGCTCTCTTCAAGTTGTAGCTTTTTATCAAAGGTTGTAGCCTCATATTTGAGTTGGATCTCAAAGACTGTGATGTACATGAAATTTGGAGCTTGATTGACATCCTAACAAGAAGAGGTTTTCAACTTTTATGGGTTTCCTCCGGAAAATTAGTGTCTCTGTGTATTCTCTGTGATTGATAATTGTATATCTATACATGTTAAGTTATCAACAACACATTAAATAATAATCTAGAAAGAATTAGAAAAAAAAATAGGAAAAGTTTCAAGATTATATATATAACTGATTCACCCCCCCCCCCTCTCAGTTATATTTCCAACAATTGGTATCAGAGTCAGTGCCTTTGATCGAAGGTAGATCCATAAGCTTGAACATGACTAGTCATGATGGAAGTTCAACTAATAGACCCCCTCTATTTGATGGAACAAACTTTGCCTTTTGGAAAATAAGAATGAGAACACATTTAATGTCTTTGGGTGATGATGTTTGGGATGTCATTGAAACGGGATATGTGAAGCCTGTAGTCTTGGCCTCAAAAGATGATAAGCTAGAGTTTAGCTTTAATGCAAAAGTAATGAATGTCATCCTTAGTGGACTTGTTGAAGTCGATTTTGTCAAAGTCATGCACTATGATTCAACAAAATTTATGTGGGACAAGATGATAAGTAGTTATGAAGGTAATGGAAAGGTGAAAGACGCAAAACTTCAAACTCATAGACTGAAATTTGAACAGTTAAAGATGGATGAAGACGAAACTATTAGTAAGTACTTCTTACATATATAAGAACTTGTCAACACTATGAAAGGCCTAGGTGAAACAATAGATGCATCTTTTCTAGTCCAGAAAATATTAAGATCTCTTCCTAAGAGATTTAACTCAAAGGTCTCTTCTATAGAGGAAATAGCTGATCTCAAAACGTTGACACTAGATCAACTTCTTGGAATCCTAATTGCTTATGAAATGAGAATCACCAAAGGTAAATCCACTACAAGAGAGGCATCTTTTAAAGTAGAGAAAAACACAGACTCTGATATAGATGAGATTGAAGCAAATTTTGTGAGAATACTGAAGAAAGGATAAGGCAAATACAAAGGTAAACTGCCCTTCAAATGTTTCAATTGTGGTAAGATAGGTCAGTTTGCATCTAGGTGTCCTCACAAAAGAAAGGATCAGACATATGACGATGAAGAGAAGCACAAACACAAGAAGGTCTATAAAGAGAAGAATTTTAAGAAGATTTTTTTTTGTGTAAACAATGATGATGATCCCTCAGATGATGAAAGCAGTGACTCTTCTATTGAAGATAAAATAAATGATATAATGCTAATAGCTTTAGAAGATCTAAACACTGAATAAATAAGAAGTGATTTCGATGATTGTGAAGTAGTGGTAGATATTGAAGGAGAACTTGTCAGTGCCATGGAAGAGATTGATAGACTCAGAGAAAAGAAAAGAAAAGAAAAACAGTTACTGCTCAGGTATGAGAAAACATGCAATGAACCATTTGAAGAAATTACTCTGTTGAAAGTTAATTTAGAATAAGCTAAGAAGATTGAAGACATCCTCAAACAACAATTAAAGGAAGTCGAAACAAAAGGTGAAAAATTGGAAGTTGAAGTAGTGACTATCAGAAAAGATCTAGAGAAATTTCAGGCCTTATATCATAAGAATCTGACAAGTATTAAAGCCTCAAAAGGATTAGCCTCCATTTTGAATCAACAAAGAAATTCAAAGTTGAAAATCGGTTTGGGTTATGAAGAGGGATCAAGTAGTGGTCAGCCAAGCAACAAAGAATCCATCAAGTTTGTCAAATCGAAAACCATTGACAACAACAAACCTACAAAAACAAAGGAAGAGAATCAATCACCAAGGAGGAGTGAAGGAAAAACTACCAAAACTGAATCTGTAGAACAAAGAAATAATACACCCTCTGCTCAAGGAAATCATCAGCATGGAAGAAATCAACCTGCTCAAAGAAGACAACCATTTTCCAAGTACAAAGATTTTTTCTATGGATATTGTTTTTACTGCTCTAACTTTGGCCACAAAGATGTAAATAGTTCTTTAAGATTTAGACATGAGAAATCAAGACAACCAAGGAATAAATATCTACCACAACAAAGAATGAGATAGCCAAGTAACAAACAACCACAGACTGCAAATCATGTGATGGTTGGGAAAAGGACACAGATTACACATAACAATTGTTATGATCCTTTATTCAATGAATCAAAATGTTACATCTTCCATAATTATGGACATAAATCTACAGACTGATGCTTAAAAAACTATAAGCCAGATTCAAATCACAGAGTTGAAAACATCAAGGTTTGGAAGAAGAATGAAGATAACAAGTGTGGATTAGTGTTATCAGCTCAAAGACAAAAAGACACCTGGTATATTGACAGTGGATGCTCTAGTCATGTGACAGGTGACAAAAGTAAGTTCCTTTTACTCAAAGAAAATAAATTAGGGAGTCTGACCTTTGGAAATGATGCTCCAGGAAAGATAAGAGGTAAAGGTCTAGTAAGCTTAAGTAATGGAAGAAGCAAATCTCAATATGTATTATTTGTTGATGGTTTAAAGCATAATCTTCTTAGTGTCAGTCAGATATGTGATAGAGGATGTGAAGTCACTTTTACTGCCAAGAATTATAAAATAAAGACAATGAACACATGAGAGTTGATTGCAAAAGGGGTTAGAACTGAAAACAATGTATATGTTCTGAAGGAAGATAAGGATAAATTTCATTTAATCAAACTTGATGAAAGTTGGTTATGGCACAGAAGGCTTGGACATATGAATTTTTATCATATTGTCAAACTGAATAATGAAGGCATTGTGAAAGACCTTCCAAGAATATCTAAGCCTAATAACTCTGTATGTGAATCCTGTGAAATGGGGAAGTTGACTCATGCTCAATTCAAATCGAAGAGTTTCACATCTTTATAGAAACCACTTCAAATTGTTCATATGGATCTGGGTGTACCATTGTGAAAGGAAGGAACTGGAGGATAAAGTTACTTTATGCTAGTCATTGATGACTTCTCCAAACTTACGTGGGTTGCCTTTCTGAGAGAAAAATCTGATGCATTTGAGAAGTTCAAAAAGTTTAAGGCATTAGCTGAGAATCAGACAGGAAGTAAATTAAAGGCAATTCTCTCAGACGGGGGAGAAGAATTTTTGTCAAGAGATTTCAAAGAATTATGTGACAGACATGGAATTAAAAGAGAATATACTATTCCAGGTACTCCTCAACAAAATGGATTTGTAGAACACCAAAATAGATTAGTTCAGCAGATGGAAAGGGCTACGATGAGTGAAAGGGACATTTCACAAACCTTATGGGTGGAGGTTGTTCACATGGCCATTCATATTCTAAACAAAGCACATCTAAGGCCGAACAGTGATAAAAATCCATATGAGTTGTGGTTTGGTCGACCTGCATCAATCAATCACTTCAAAGTATTTGGAAGTAAGTGCTACATCAAGAATAATGATGATCATCTGGGAAAATTTGATAGTAGAGCTAATGAAGGTATCTTCTTAGGATATGCAACAAACAATAAAGGATATAGATGCTTTAGCAAAATAATGCATAAATTAGTAGATTGTATTGATGTTAGAATTGATGAAGAAGCTCTTGTAAAAGATCAACAAAGAATAATCACTAAGCCAAATGAAAAAGATGATGATAATAATGAAGATAAAGAACATCAAATCTCAGAGTCACAAGAAGATGATGAATCAGGTGGAGAAGAGACACCCAAACAAGAAGAGTCAGGACAACAATCAACATCAAATCCTTCCTCTAGAATTACTCAAAAGAATCATCTTGAAAGTCAGATAATTGGTGAGAAAGACAAAGGTGTACAAACCAGGAGAAGGATAATCAAAGACACCGAACAATCACATATAGCCTTAATATCCATGGTGGAACCTAAGAACTTTAATGAAGCCATTAAAGACGTAAATTAGTTAGAATCAATGAATGAGGAACTGGACCAGATTAAAAAGAATGACACTTGGGAACTCGTTCCTAGGCCAACAAATAAAAATGTGATAGGATCCAAATGGGTCTACAAAAACAAGATGAATGAGCAAGGAAATATTGTAAGAAATAAGGCTAGATTGGTCTACAAAGGATATGCTCAAGTAGAAGGATTGGATTTTGACAAAACATTTGTGCCCGTAGCAAGATTATAAGCTATTAGAATGTTTCTTGCCTATGCATGTCATAAACAGTTTAAAGTTTATCAAATGGATGTCAAGTCATCTTTTCTAAATGGAGATATAAAAGAAGAAGTCTATATGGAACAACCAGTGTGTTTCCAATTGTCAGATAACCCTGAATTTGTCTACAAGCTGAAGAAAGCCTTATATGGATTGAAACAAGCTCTTTGTGCCCGGTATTACAGACTGGATAAGTATCTTCAAGAAAAAGGGTTCAAGAGAGGAACAATTGACAACAATCTATATATCAAAACAGAGGGTAATGATTTGCTCATTGTGTTGGTCTATGTAGATGACATCATATTCGGAAGCAATAATGCTTCATTGGTACAATGGTTTGCTTCTGCCATGCAGTCTGAATTTGAAATGTTTATGATAGGGGAACTGTCATTTTTTCTTGGTCTGCAAATTACTCAGAGGTTTGAAGGAATATTTCTTTCTCAGGAAAAATATCTACGAGAAATGTTGAAAAGGTTTCAAATGGAATATTCTACACCTATGAGCACACCTATGGTCATTAGATGCAAGTTAAGAAAGGATGATGACTCACCTGATGTTGATCAGAGTTCATATAGGTCTATGATAGGTAGCCTATTTTACATCACAACATCTTGTCTAGACATAATGCATGTTGTTGGAATGGTATGAAGGTATCATGATGCACCTAAATAGAGTCATATGTTAGCTGTCAAAAGAATATTCAGTTACTTGAAAGGAACAATGAACTATGGCCTATGGTATCCTAGGAATCAAAATTTTCAATTATCAGTCTATTCAGATGTTGATTGGGCTAACTGCGTGGATGAAAGGAAAAGCACGAGTGGAGGTGAATTCTTCTTAGAAGATTCTCTTGTAGCATGGTTGAGAAAGAGGCAAGGTTCCATTTCCTTATCGATTATAGAAGCTAAATACATTGCAGTTGGCTCTTGTTGTACCCAAGTATTATGGATGATTTAGACACTTGCAAAATTGGAGGTAAAATATACTACATCGATCCCAATTCATTGTGATAATACTAGTGTGATTAGTGTGTCAAAGAATCCTATCTTTCACTCCAAGACCAAGCATATACCCATAAAGTATCACTTCTTGAGGGAACAAGTAACCAACACTATTGTTTCTTTGCATTATATTCC
Organism: Picea engelmannii; assembly: GCA_009831015.1. Classification (NCBI taxonomy): domain Eukaryota; kingdom Viridiplantae; phylum Streptophyta; class Pinopsida; order Pinales; family Pinaceae; genus Picea; species Picea engelmannii. The sequence continues at coordinate 9,828 of ML849946.1, forward strand.
ATCCAAAGATTACATTGTTGATATCTTCACTAAACCGCTTGCAAAAGCTCAGTTTGAGTATCTACGCAAGAAGTTGGGCGTGACCCTGTTATCAAGTTAAAATAATCTATCTGATCAGGGGGAGAGTGCTCCTATTATATATGATCAGGGGGAGAACATTTTACCCTCTGTGTTTTTTGACATTGATGTCAAAGGGGGAGAAAAAGGTGTTGTCTATATGCCACTGTTGGAGGTCTAAGCAAAATAGTGTAGCCTTTCAGGGTTGCCATCAATGCCAAAGGGGGAGATTGTTTGCATTTTTAGAGGAAGAATGTGCTTGTCATTAATGGAAAGAACAAAAATGAACCAAACCTAGAGAGAATAGAAGAAGAGAAAGCTTAGAAGAGATAGCAGTTTCCAGAAGTGCAAACGAGGTCCAAAAGACGGACTCACAGTAGGAGCAAAGGTCGAGACCCGTGAACACTTAGAAAACCTTCTAATTCTGAGAGATCAGAAGCTCAAGAGGAAGAGCGACAGTGGTCATTGGATCACCGATCCAGAGGACCAACAAATGTCGGATTAAATTAATGGAAGGATAGGATAAGAGGGGAAAAATAATTGAGAATTCGATCGTCTGAATTTCCGTCAGTCGTCGGATTGATTTAAGTGGAAGGACGGGATAAGAAAGAGTCGTTGATCTAAGATCTTGATAAACGAAAAACATTTGTTTCGAGTCTAAATATGTGAGAAGGTTACACTCTGGAGAAATCATTTCTATAGTTTCAGTTTGAGATCTGAAATCCCCGAAGTCCGGAGAGTTGGAGAGCCAGAGTAAACGTCAGCCATCAGATCATTTTAAAGTGGAAGGACAGGATAAGCTAGAAAAGTAGCATCGCAGAAAGATCGAGTCATAAATCTAAGAACATGATCGAAAAACAACATTTAGTTCGGGTCTAAAAGTTACGAGGAGGTTATTGTTTAGGGATTCTCACTTCAAAAGAATTGGTGACTTGAAAAGTCGAAATACCCGAAGTCCCGAAGGATGAAGTCTCGAAGTGAATGAGGATCCATGTCATCAAGGGCATGTGGCATAATCAGAAAATGACAAGTGTCAATTTGATTCGACATTTCAGGTACGTGCAAATCACAAATCCGAGTGGCATGTGGCAACTACTAGGCTCATGACACGTCATTAAGTGACGTCACTCCGAGATTTTTACATTGGAAGATTTACCACAAGCACTTGCCCAAAGTTCCAAAGTCCCGAAGTGGTTTGGGGTCATCCATCGTTGAAGAGGATAGGTGGTGTGAGATCCATGACTTTGGAAGTTTGTGGATGGGGAGAACGTGAAAATCATCGAAGAAAAAACTCGATTGTTGATCGTCAAGGGGAGTACGTGTCAGCTGATCTGATATTTCGAAGAAATCTCACTTCAACGATTTCCAGTTGAGACTTGAGAATTATGAAGTCCGGAGATGTAAAAGGATTGTGACTGTTGATCCAAAAGGGACATGCGTCAGTGGATTGTTAGCTCCAGGAAAAAGCAAAGGAAGGTTGAAAGGTTGGAAAGTTGAGATTTTCGAACCCTGAATGCTCGAAGGGGTTGTGACCATTGATTCCAGAATACCACGCGTCGTTAGATCGTGGACTCTGGGTGAAATTCTCTGGGAGCAAGTGGAGTTTGAGAATCGAGACTCCCGAAGCCCGAAAGTTGAAATCGATATTGTCTATTGGTTTGGAGGGCCACATGTCACTTGGTCGATGAGAATAAGGATCATGCGTGGACAGAGGAAAGAAGGCAGGAAAAGGAAATAGATCGGAGTCGTTAATCGATGGAATCTATTAGAGACTACGAGATCGATGATCACAAATGATTGCGAGATCAGAAGTTGCTCAGAAGTTAATTTTTTGAGGTCAGGTTGCAATTGAAACCACGGTATCGGAGAAGGGGTATGTGGCAGTTGGAGGTAGATTGCTGGGAGAAAAGCGGTTAATCCCAAACCACTGTTGGACGTGCCTACAATTGTTCACTTACGCAAGGATGTAGCCCGAGGTCACATGCAACAGGGGGATAATGAGAAGAGAGCTCGCGCCTGCAATCACATGGTCATGTGAAGTTAATCGCGCAAGGTCATATTGGAAAATAGGGAGCTAGTGCTTGCTAGACCAAGAACATGAAGCACCTTTTGAATAGGCGTATGGTCACCACCAGAGGTCACATGAAGGAAGGGACTTAGAAGCCAAAGAAGCCAAAAAAAATGACTGGTTGTAACTTCTAGAGAAGACGAAGATTTTCGACTGATAGAGAAGCAAAACATTCTCAAGATAACTGCCAGAGAAGCCAAAGAACAATGAATAATGGCCAGAGAAGATGAAGAGTTTGCATGATGATCATGAAGATGACTCGACATGTGAAAGACATGCATAATAGATAAGAGACAGTGCATCTCTTGAAGAGTGATGCATGTGGGTAGGATGAGACGCAGTGCATAATCTGAAGGGGAGATCCATGGTGCAGTAAAGAGGATGCAGAGGCAACGCATAGCATAAAAGGTATAAGAGAAGCTGAACAACAGGCGGTGTTGAGCGTAGGAGGAAAAAGAGCAGAGCATAGAAGTTGAATGATGAAGAAGCATAACAGTTGTATAGAAGCTAAAGAAGGCAGAGGAGACATGGAGTTGTAACAGACCATATCAAAGACAGAGAAAGTAAGTAAAGTTTTGTAAGATTCATTCAAGGTGGTAGGGTGGTGCTAGGGAGTATTGAAGTACTCTAAATTATAGTTGGTGCTAGAAGATATTATGGGAGTTGGTGCTTCCATCTAGTGGGTGCTAGAGAAACTTGGGAGTTGGTGCTAGAGAAATATGAGAATCGGTGCTCTCTGCAAGTTGTAGCTTGCTATCAGAGGTTGTAGCCTCATATTTGAGTTGGAGATCAAAGATTGTGATGTACATGAAAGTTGGAGCTTGATTGACATCCTAAGAAGAAGAGGTTTTCACCCTTTATGGGTTTCCTCGGGAAAATCAGTGTCTCTGTGTATTATGTGTGATTGATCATTGTATATATATACATTTTAAGTTATCAACAACACATTAAATAATAATCTAGAAAGAATAAAAAAAAAACAGGAAAATTTTCAAGCTTATATATATATATATAATTGATTCACCCCCCCGTCTCAGTTATATTTCCAACAATCATATATAAATGCATCCATGTCTTCTTCATGAGAAATAGGAGAGAATGATTTGATCATCTCAAAGAATTTAAAAGAGTAGTATTATCAATACCAAAAAGTTATTTTGATAGGTTAATCTCAAATACCTCATACTTAAGACTCAAAGTTACAAGATATAATCAAAATCAATCCCAGAGAAATTATTTCTGGAGTTCTATTAATGAAATATGTTCTTCATTAAAAAATATTTGATAGTCATGTATATGTTTGTAAATACTCCATGATCATACAAGAAAAATATTTTGGAAGAATACAAAAATAACACTCAAGAACTCAGCCTTGTGCCCAACTCAAATATTCAAGCATAAAGCTATGAGAAATGGTGTAGGAGAAGACAAACAATGGAAAGTTGGAGATATCTTTTCTTTGATTAGAAGCTTGGATGTATATCATGGTTATTTTTTCTTCTTCCTTTGATATTCTGCCATGCCCCTTTGATAATTATGATTCTGGAACCTTTGATGAAGCCCTTCTTCTCTTTTTAAAATGAAATTTTCCAACTACTTGAGTAGTTAGGGTTTTTACTCTCTTGAATTTCCCGTACAATTATTTTCTTGAAGTATTCTCTTTAATTAAATCCTCATGAAGTCCTCATTAATGAAATTACATCATTAATATATGCATATTCAAAATGGTTCCCTTTACTTTTTTAATAAAAGTTTTTAAATAAACTTTTATTTTTCAAAATTCAATTAATTTCCCTTTTCAAGAGGGGGACTATGTTTTAATTTTATATAAGTGATAGTCAACCTTTCAGCCATGGAAATAACTTCATATGTGATCTTCATCATCTTATCTTTCCGACGATATAAAGTTTTCCCAAATCCCTCGCCCAGATCTCTAGATATGAGCTCGTGAAGTTGAGTTATCACGCACGCCCATTAAAAATGAATTTGACTGGTATTTTAATTTTTGGGAAAAATATAGAAACTTTCATCCCTTGAAACCTGTACCATCATCTTCTTCGTCAAAATACCTTTCCAACTATATAAATTTTGCGTGATTCCGATACTTGGAGCTTAAGATATGGGCTTCAAAAATTCGTGACTCAGATACCGTCAATCAGATGTCTTAGGAAAATGTGAGCCCTTGAGCTTGGATTTTTTTATTATTTGGGTTGGTTTTCATTGATTTCAACCCTTGAAGAAAGTCCGGTAGCAAATTCCAGTAGCACAAAGGTTTGGGTAATGGACCCAAGTTTGTTTGATGTATAATGGGATTAGTTTTAATATATTTGAAGGTAAGACTATCATATATGGATAGTACATGTCATTCCATTACCGGTGGTATGTGGAACATCACATAACTCCTCACGGTTAGATATTTATGGCCATTTGAAGTTGGAGAACCCTCATGAGTCATCTAGAAGCCCCAAAAGGTCAAAG
>ML849947.1:6420-17328 GCA_009831015.1 Picea engelmannii
GATGGATAAACTCTAACCCTAGAACTCTAAGATGCTCCTAGAAGGAGGAAATGCATACTCTCTTCTCTTAGTCACATCTTATCGAAAGAGTGAATGCAACCAAGCGATTTTCCAGTGGATAAATCCTAACAAAGAGAATATAGCACGCATTTCATCTCTCTTAGACTCTCTTAAATCTTCACGTGTACTTGTATTGTATCTCTCTCTTGAGGCACTAGTGTTTCTTGGAGCATCTTGGAGTTCTGGGTTTAGGGTTATTTCTTGGAAATTACAAATTAGAATTTTGAGAGAAAACTAGAAGGACAGATTGTTTCTAAAACATATGGATTAGCTCACTTGTATTTGTTAACACATAAGGTTGTATGGGTCAACAAGTCTTTTTTGTTTTGATTTTTGAGTCACAGGGTTCATAGAACATAAGTTTTGAAGTCTTTAGGTTGTGTTCATAAAAGTAATTTTGGTTCCAAAATGAATAAGGCTATGTTTAGCCTTGGTCTAAAGTTTGAATCCTATGATTGTTGTCATGACAAGGTGTAAACCCTCACAAGTCACACTTTTGATTTTTTATCATGGCCTTGACATGTCACACCTCCAGCTTGTACCTAAGATTTCTATTTGTCACTATCTTTCTGTTCAAGTGTCAAGTCAAGTCAAGTTTTTATGCTGCCAACTCACTAGGAGAGTTCGAAGCATACTCCAGGTATCTTTTTCTCTCATTTCTCATCATTGCATTAAAGGATCATTTCAAAAGGATTTTATTGTTTTCAGAACCTACATTTTAACCATTATTTAGGAGTTATGTCATTAGATATTCTAACAACCTCCTTGAAGTGTGTAATCCATGTTTGAAATCGACGCTGCGAATTGGCAAAAGAGGAGGGTTGAAGCTTGGATAGCCTGCAGGGACGTCTATTCAATTTGGATGACATCCACATCAAGCTCGGGGTTATTAGACACAGGCGCTGCAAACTCATTTCCTGTAGCAACTGCTTCTAAAGATTTGATCATAACTCTAAAACATTGATGTGGGTTTTTCTAAAATTTTTTGTGCAGGAGAATGATAATGCAATTGACTTTCCAACCAAATTTCATCCTGACCCAGTTTGGCATTTGAGAGATAAAATTAAAACACCAGTGCCCTGCAAACTGGCGCTTCAAACTCTTTGTTTTGCATAGTTTTTGGATATTCGCCTTGTTTGGAGGTTGCCACCTATCAAGGAGGGTTCGAATGAATTCTCAGAGATCATTTAGATGCTAAAGTACACATGCACCTAAGGTTTAGCTCCATTAAAACCTCATGCGGTGAGTTGGAAACAGATGTATTAATGAATTCCAACAACTTCCTGAAAATTAGCAATTTGTTGGATCCTTGTCTCTTTGACTGTTGCCACCTATCTCCAAGGCCTAGAATCCAATGGAAGAGATGGGTTTCGACCTCCCAATCATATTTTTTATGTTATTTGCTATTTAATGTGTGAGAGGAATCAAGAGAGGGGTTTAGTCCATGACCCAAGAAGGATAGAGACTCATATTTTACACTGTCTATGTAGCAGAAGAGTACTTCTTACTGTATGTCTCGGACTTAAGATTCTCTGGATAGTGAAAATCAATTATTTTTCCTACCATCTTGTTGTCTTCTAATTATGATCACAGTCCAGGGAAAGATTCATTTGACTGATTTATAGCTTGTTGCAAATGGCAATAGAGGATCTGTTGTAATGTTGTTTACAAATATATTAAAATTCATCTCTTTGATTATAAAAATTTCTTGTTTAAGAGAGTTATGCTTTATATGTATGTCATACTACCTGATGTAGATGATAGGCATTTCACATTATTCTTATTAAGTCTTCCACCTACTCATCCTATTTTCTATAACCCTGATCAAAGTTATTTAGAGCCTTATTTGTTGGTGCATATTGTGTGAGGTAAGTTGTGATTGACATTCTTTTCAGAGTCTTTCATCCATTTGTCATTTACTACAAATTTTATCTTCCACACTTTGATGGGTACTGGGCTTGCACTCATAGCAGTCCGAGTGCGAATCTCAGTGCTAACCCTATAACTCCAATATGGTCCTAGTAACCCTAGCGCCTCAAGAGAGAGTGAATACAGGTACACGTGAATACTTAAGAGAGAGTAAGAAAGAGGAAATGTGCACTCTCTTCTCTTAGTTACATCTCATCACACGAGTGAATACAAGTGAGTAAATCAATATGTCGTAGAAAGGCTCTCTCCTTTCTGTTTTCTCTCAAAACCTTAATCTCCAACTTCCAAGGGATAAACCCTAACTATGGAACTCCAAGATGCTCCAGGAAACCGTACCAACTCAAGAGAGTGAATACAAGTACAAATCAAGACTTAAGAGAGAGTAAGAAAGATGAAATGTGCATGATCTTCTCTTAATCACATCTCATGACAGGAGTGAATATAAGTGAGTGAATCGATATGTTGTAGAAACAATCTCTCCTTTCGGTTTTCTCTCAAAATCCTAATGTATGATTTTGAAAGGATAAATCCTAACCCTAAAACTCGAACATGCTCCAAGAATCCCTAGTGGATCAAGAGAGAGTAAGAGAAAGGAAATTCACACTCTATTCTCTTAGTCACATCTCTTCACAAGAGTAATACAAGTGAGTGAATCAATATGCTGTAGAAACACTCTCTCCTTTCAGTTTTCTTTGAAAACCTTAATGTCTAAATTCGAAAGGATAAAACCTAACCCTAGAACCCCAAGATGCTTGAAGAAACCCTAGCGCTTCATGAAGGAGAGAGAATACAAGTACAAGTGAAGACTTAAGAAAGAGTAAGATAGGAAATGTGAATTGTCTTCTCTTAAGCACATCTCATGACAAAAGTGAATACAAGTGACTGAATCAATATGTTGTAGATAGACTCTCTTCTTCTAGTTTCTTCTCAAAACTAAAATCTCCAATTTCCAAGGGATAGAACCTAACCCTAAAACTCCAAGATGTTCCAGGAAACCCTATCGCCTCAAGAGAGTGAGAGATAGTACAAGTACATAACTTAATCTAGTTTAAGAGTGAGGAAATGTGCACCCTCTTCTCTTAGTCACATCTCATCCCAAGAGTGAATACAAGTGAGTGAATCGATATGTTGTAAAAGGACTCTCCTTACGGTTTTATATCAAAACACTAATCTCCAATTTGCATGGGATAAATCCTAACACTAGAACTCTAAGTTCCTCCAAGAAACCCTAGTGCCTCAAGAGAGAGAGAATACAAGCAAAAGTGAAGAATTAAGAGAGATTAAGAGAGTGAAAATGCGCACTATATTCTCTCAGTCACATCTCATCACAAGAGTGAATACAAGTGAGTGAATCAATATGTTTTAGAAAAACTCTCTCCTTCCGTTTTTCTCTGAAAATTCTAATCTCCAATTGCCAAGGGATAAACCCTAACCCTAGAAATCTAAGATGCTCCAAGAAACCCTAGTACCTCAAGAGTTAAAGAGAATACAAATACAAGTGAATGGATAAACATCTAATCTCTTAAAACACTAATCTACAATTTTCATGGGATAAACACTAACCCTAGAACTCCAAGATGTTCCAAGAAACCGTAGTTCCTAAAGAGAAAGAGAATAGAAGTGAAGACTTAAGGGAGAGTAAGAAAAAGGAAATTCCCTCTTTCTTCTCTTAGGCATGTATCATCACAAGAGGGAAAACAAATGAGTGAATGTTTATGTTGTAGAATCTCCAATTTACAAGGGATAATCCTAGCCCTAGAACTCCAAGTTGGTCTGATAAACCCTAGCACATCAAGAGAGAGAGAAAGAAAACAAGTATAAGTTAAGACTTAAGAGAGAGTAAGAGAGAGGAAATGGGAACTCTCTTATCTTAGTCAAATATCATCACAAGAGTGAATACAAGTGATTGATTCAATATGTTATGAGAGAGGAAATGTGCACTCTCTTTTCTTAGTGACATCTCATCACAAGTGTGAATCTATATGTTGTAGAAAGACTATTTTCTTCCACTTTTCTTTGAAAACACTAATCTCCATTTCCTGATGGATAAACCCTAACCCTAGAACTCCAAGATGCTCCTAGAAGGAGGAAATGTGCACTCTCTTCTCTTAGTCACATCTTATCGAAAGACCGAATATAAGCAAGTGAATTTCGACCGGATAAATCCTCACAAAGAAAAGACAACACACATTTCATATCTCTTACACTCTCTTAAATCTTCACTTGTACTTGTATTGTCTCTCACATTCTTGCAGCACTAGGGTTTCTTGGAGCATCTTGGAGTTCTAGCATTAGGGTTTATTTCTTGGAAATTACAAATTAGAATTTTGAGAGAAAACTAGAAGGACAAATTGTTTTTAAAACGTATCAATTCACTCACTTGTATTCACTCTTGTGATGAGAAGACTTAAGAGAGAGTAAGATAGAAGAAATGCACACTCTCTTCTCTCAGTCACATCTCATCACAAGAGTGAATACAACTGAGCGAGTCGATATGTTGTAGAAATACTCTCCCCTTCCGGTTTTCTGTCAAAACCCTAATTTCCAAGTGATAAACCCTGTTATCCCTGATTTTTAGGGATAACCAGGAGATCATGTCTCGAGGCCCATAGGTCCTAGACATGGAATACCGAGAGCAGGATTGACCTGAGCATGGCCCTGGAGGGCCCATCCTTCTCTTCTCTCATCATATTTGTCTTGTCAGCAGCAACAAAATCCATCACCATCGGCTTGGCCTTGTATCGGAGGAGGCTCTTGCTCCATGAGGTAATTGGTCCGGGTATCATGGTATGTGTCACTTTTGATCATTATAACCTTTGAATGTATGCATCTGATTCCTTTTATCTTTGACTATTGCTTGGATTTTACATTAGCCCACTTGACCATGCTTGGGGAGATTGACTGGGTGCCCTAGCAATCTTGTACCCATAGGTTTTGGTTTGCCACTGGAGGATTCTGAAAAGCCATCGTCCGCTCTCGTCATACTATCACCTTTTCATCTTATCTCCCGCTCATCTATCCCATTACCCTTGTTCGGGAATTAGGATGACCAGTTTGTGGGGTTGCACCTTATCTCGTGGGAAGAAGGGGCTAAAGGCCTAGAAGGTAAAAGCAGGTGGTAAAAGGATAAAAGCCTAAAAATAAAACCTTGAGATGCTTCGCCCAGGGATCCCCAAGAAGGCAATAAAAGGCCTCTCAACAAGAAACAAGAGGGACCCAAGAAAAATAAACAAAAAAGACCTAATTAAGAGGATAGGGGGTCTCATCACGAGCCAACCTATTATGTTCATGGGTACCTAGCAGCATGACATTGCCATCATCTGGTTACCACGCCAGGGCAGTGACCTTTGGTTGCATGGCCAAGGGAAAGGGGGTCTCATCACGAGCTAGCCTTATCATCTCTGTGAAAGTACTTGCGGGTAACACTGTCAGCTCTGGTCACCCCGCCAAGGCAGTTTCCTCTGATTAGTCCTTGGATAAAAGAATAAAAGAACAAAAAGCAAATAAAGAAAAGAATAAAAGGCAAAAAGGGGCTTGGAAAAAACTGCATCCATGATAGGTACAACTCGCCTTCTACAAAGGCACCCACAGGTAAAACCATGCATCCCTAGCTCTCACTCTACCCTATGTCTAGACATTCCTTTTCCACACCGCATCATATACATGGCTTGGATGAAAACCTTTGGGAAACTCTCCTTTTCTTATGGACACTATCCCAATAGGTTGTCTTGTTCATTTTTCTCAGGTTTGTATTGTAAGTTTTTGTAACGTCTTTGAGCTATTGAATGATATATCAGGTTTTTCGTGCATATGTTTGATAAAACTAATGATAAAATGTGATTGACATTGCTATGATCCCTGTGCTAGCCGTACCTTTTAAAGGTCAAGAAAGAGGAGACGTCCTAGACCTAGGTTATCTACACCTAGGGCCATCCTACTTTAGGGTTTGTTGATAGGGTCTTGCCTTTGAAACACTCTCCCTCACCTCACTTTCATGTCTTGATGCTAGCCGTTTTGTCAACTTTGACCTAAGGAAGGAGGAAAGAGCACGAGGCCTTGCTTAAGCAACACCAGAGTGAGCCTTTTTCCCCTAGGGTTTTGATTCTGGGGCCCTGCCATTGCATCGCTTTAGAACCCTTCCCTCTAGTCCTTAGCCTTTTTCCCTTCAACCTTTGTGCCCTCTCTTGAATTGACTCCATCTACCCTTAGGCACTGATCTTAGGTCTCCAACGTTGAAGTGATAGTGCTTAAACAACTCTCAAAACTTTTATAATTTGAAACCCTAACTAACAAACTAACCTAAATAAGGTTGACGTCACACTTGGTTATTCCATCTTGACGCAACATTTTCTGTTGATAAGCAATTAGATGGTGTTTTAAAGCATTTATTGAGTAAGAGATTGATTGGATACATTGTTTGCTACATCATCTCAATATTTATTGATGAATTGATATTGTTCCATTGCTATATTGATAAACATTGATCTCGTCAATATCTATTGTTATAATTGATAATATATTGATATCAGATAGTTGTATGAAGTACTAACCCTTTGAATTATAGCCTGCATATATTGTTCTATTGTTGCTTTGTTCCGGGCAGGTGTTCTCATCTGGGACTATACTTCATTATTGGCTGATTAGTTGTACTATCTGCTCTTGGTGGTAACCTGTGGAGAGGGACTTTCACTTTGAACTTCATACCTTTACCTCTTCAAAACCCCAGGTTACCGGGGACGTCTCCCCTGGGCTAACCTCTCTGAATAGAAAGAGCCTCCCCATTGTGGTGACATTGGGTGGGGTAGGCTCCTGTTACGCTAGTTTGGCCTTTATTATCTAGCCTTTGACCTAGCTACAAACTGTGCGATAACATTTTGGTGCCGTTGTCGGGGAACACTGAGTCAATTCTCCTCAAACGACATATCTTTGCTAAGCCTTGCCTCAAGATCCTTTGCTTACAATCTTACCTGGCGACTCCACTATGGTGTTTTCCTCCTGTTTCTTTGGTAGTTTCAAGAAAACTATCTGGCGATTCCACAAACCAAAAGGAGATTTAATAACCCTCCTTTGTATTTTAGAAGGAAGCCTCCCTTGAATTCTCCCATTGTCAAATCACTTTTTGGGAAGAGACTTCCTCTAACAATCATGTCTAGCTCCCAGACCGGCACTATGAACCCAGTCATCAATCAAAGACAATGGTCATCTACTCTTTTCAGACCGTTAGACATGACAGCTATACCTGGATACCCTAGGCAAATGCCACCCAAGTATGAAAAGTAGCTGCCTAAATTTACCGGTACTGATGCAATCAGTGCCGAAGAACATATGAGCAACTTTTGGGATTTCTTCCAACTTCACCCCATTAGTGACGATGTTGAAGACCTAGTCATGAAGTTGTTTTCTGCTACCCTTTATGATGCCTCAAGGCGCTGGTACCTGAGCCTCCCAGACGGAAGCATCAAAACCATGGATAGACTTGAAGAGGCCTTTCTCAAAAGATGGAGTATCAAATAAGACCCTAATATGCTTCTCACACGACTGAATAGCCTTGCTAAGTATGAGAATGAGCCCATTCGGGAGTTTCAAACCAGATTCGAGACATTACTGCAAAGAATTCCCGCAAGCCATCATCCGAAAGATGACTATCTTGTCCACATCTACACCAGATCTTTCAGTGGCCAACTTGGGTATCTTCTTAGAGACAAAAACCCCCAGTCAATTCAGGAAGCCCAAGAGCTCGCTACCAAAATAGAAGGGAACCTCCTTTCATCTAAGATTGAGCCTTTTGCTAACCCAAGCGGGAGAATAGACACCAAGCAGAAAATAGTACACAATGTTGAGCCTGCTTCAGACCTATGTACCAGTATGAGCAAGCTGCAAGCCTTCATGGAAGACATCATAAAAAATCAAGAACAAATGATGAGCAGGATTGTCAGGCTTGAAAAATATCAGATCCAAGCACCTAAGGCCCCGTACAAAGGACAATTCCAGAAAGGGAACCAATTTTACAAGCCAAAGAATGAACATGAAGTTCCTAATACCTTGTCCCCTACAAACATTGTTGATGAAAATCCCTGGTGCCTGGAGTGCAGTGAAGCACATTGGGAGCATGAGTGCCCATATAACGCTGGTCATCAACAAGTCAACAACATGGATTGCTTCATGGAATTCCCTCAGATAAATATCACAGATATAGAACATCAGGCAGCCATGAAGGAAGCAGCCAGAGCAGCAAGAATGGAGGTAATAAACAACCTGGATGAGGAATCACGAGAGAAGCTAAAGAAACAAGAAGTGCAAGTATACAGAAGGAACAATTTGAAACAACCTCCTACTGAACAGGCAAAGCCTCCACCCATGGGGATACTTCTTCCCAGAACATCCAAGGCTGGTAAGGCTGACCTAAAATTTGACTTTGAAGGGGCATTGTCAAAGATGCATGTGAATGTTCCCCAAAGAGAAGCAATCAAGATCCCATCCATGAAGGAACGCTTTGATACTTTCTTTTCAGGATCAGATAAACCTATGGACCCCCCTATTATGTTGCAAGATGATCATTTCAGGGTCCAATATGGTGAAAACCCTCCTTTCTTCATGACTTTGACAATGAACAACAAAAATCTTAACAATTGCATGTTAGATACAGGAGTCGGTGCTGTTATCGCACAGTTTGTAGGAAGGGTTTAGGTTGGCTTGATTCAAGGCTTCAAACTGGCATAACAGGAGCTTCCCCACCCACTATCACCTCGATGGGGAGCTCTTTCTATTTAGGATGGCTAGTCCAAGGGAGACGTCCCTAGTAATCTGGGTTTCTGAAAGGGCTAGAGGGCTAATGGATCAAGATAAGGATTCCCTTTCACAGGTTACTGCCAAGAAGGAGATAGTCAAAGAAGATATTCCACTGATAAGGGCACCTGTTTGCGAGACAAGACAAATAAAACTAAAATGTGCTGCAGTGGTTAGTACTTCAAATATTAATGACTATCTTCAACATATATATGAGCAATGATCAAATGTAATTATTGACGAAGTCAATGATTTCTAAACAAAGACAAATGACTTATATCACTTCTTCAATAAATACATAAGAGATATGGGCATTCAATGTACACAACCAATCCTTGTTATATCACAATGCAGTTATTATGCTCATACACCAATATTGTTGTTGCGTCACTATGCAGAATTAAGGTGATGTCAGCCTTAACAATAGGTAAAAACTGAAAGACAATGAGTGGAACGTTTTCTCAAATAAGCTTACAAATGTAATTAATGACTAAAAGTCTATCAAATGAGGTGATAAATGTCACAACGTTTCAGGCCAAACAAGAGATCAAACAAGTGTGACATCACCTATATTATTTCTGTTTTAGGGTTAGGGTTAGCTAGCCAAGAGGTAGACGTTTTGATTAAATCAACCAATGAAAGTACTCAAATCCTCTATGGCTACAAAGAGATGACTAAGCCGCAACTTTTAGTCCAAGCAAAGATTCAATTAGGGCAAGACGTCATCATCAAGCTAGAGTTAGTCTAGACGCTAGGTTAGATTAGGGTTTCAAATTAAAGAGTTTTGAAAGAGAGTTTAAGCACAAACAAGCTCAAAGTTATATTTCTAGACTAGTGCCTTAGGTTAATGGAGTCAAATGGAGAGAAGCTAACGGCTTGGAGAGACTTAAACTTAAGGACAAGAGGGTTAGGGTTTGATAGTGCTGCTATGGCAGGGCCACCAAATCAAAACCCTAAGAAGAGAAGGCTTATTCAAGTGTAGCTAAGGCTAGGCTTGATGCTCCTTCTTCTTTCCTTAGGACTCTTTTGGCAAAACGGCTAGCTAATAAACACAAATCTATGGCTGAAAAGTGTTGTTTAAGGACAAGGCTTTTCAAAAACCCTAGAAGCAAACCCTAGGTGTAAAATAAATTAGGCTTAGGAAGCCTTCTTTCTTCAATTTATGTTCAAAGCTAACTCAAGAAAAGAGAAAGTCTAGTGTAGCTATGGCTAGGCTAAAAATTCTCTAATCAAATGGCTAATAAGCTTTTACCATGGGGACATGAGGCCACAACCTACTTGTGTGATGGCTCCCTAGGGTTTCAATGATTAAACAAATAGCAACAATGTAACAATACAAGTAAGCAATTCTACCTACAACCATTCAATAAAGAAGTTTTGCATGCAAAATGTACTTACAAATTCATGGAGAGCATAATCAAACCCTAGTTGTAAACCTTCCAATGATAAATAGCACCATGCACATGCCAAAAGATAATCCTCCAAGTGTAGCGCCTCACTCCAAAAGACCAAAAATATCCAAGACAAGAGCTAAAGAAGTATCTCTCACAAGAGAGCAAGTTGTGTTATATTCAAATGAGGGTAAAACGTCCTCAATATATATGATCCTCGTGACCTTTAATTAACAAAATAGGTCATCAAAATAGCCGACAAGGCTGACATTACATTATTCAATTATTTGTCACTTAAAATGCTAAAAATGTCAAAGTAAAGCTAAAAATGGAGACGTCAGGCCCCTAGAAGGGAGACGTTGGCCCCTATTGGGCATGATCAGCATCCAAGGAGAAAAACGTTGGCCCCTCAAGGGCTCCAACAACTTGTCACACGTGCCAAACAAGCCTAGCACGCTGCCACATGCTCCAGAAATCGTCCAGCCTGCCCTGGGTGGCGTCCTGATCACCAAGACCATCGTCCCATCTGCAAGGGGCTGATACCCATGGGTCAAATCTCTGCCAAAAATGTCCTAATGAGGGTGTCCTTCTTCTTCTCTATGCAAGGGCTTGTCATAACTCTGTCCTGCCTCTGCCATCCCAGCAACCATCTGATGGGCTCTTCAGCCCCATGGAGGTCCGAACTAATCATCTCCCCATGTGCACCGATCCTCTGGTACCTGTCCGTCGGGCATGGTCCTGC
>ML849948.1:0-22654 GCA_009831015.1 Picea engelmannii
AGCCAAACAAACTGTTAGTTTCTCACATATATATATTCTTATTGAAAATTTACAATGGCATCACAAACAATTCTTAATTTGTGTAGTCTAACAGTTGCATCACATTTATCTATAATGAAAGGAAACATCATTCCTCACATATGCATCATTTCAGCACACCAAACTTTCCAAATGAAATTCAACATTAAATGAATTTTATTTAATGTGCCAATGTCCATGGTTACATTCCTACACACAATGCACCCTTGCATTGATTTATGATTACCACCATTTTCATATTAGGCACTCTTGCCATGGTGTGTTGGAACAAAGCCAACCTCTTACCACAAGGTTCTTTCATACACATTTATTATTACAACAAGACTATTTTTTCCTGCTTTAGATGATCATGACCTCAACTCAGCGTACATGAAACTAAAATTTTCATGTGAATGCATTTAAGCATTCTTTCTTCATTAGTAACTTGGATGCCAACACTCATTGCCACCCAATTCCTCTATTTACCATTGTTACAATTATGGTAGGATATTGGAAGGTCCTCCTTCCATGATGGGCAGTCCATTACCTACCCTCTCATTTCCTTAATGTATTCAGTCAATGTGTTGCTCATGAGCACTATTGTTCCCAATCATTTCCCGATTGGTCAAAGTATTTATGATACTTTTTTCATGAATTTTCTTGCAGGGATCTCAATCATCCTTGACTGCTAGAGATTCCCCTCTCCATCCTTCAGGTTCCTCTTCCTGAATCATACCCTGCTTGGGTGTCAATGGCATGTAACAACCACTCAAAATTATTTTTCATATTATTAAAATAATAAAATAGTTTAGAAGAAATTCTTACCCAATCCCTTCATATCTTATACCACATAGGTATGAATGATTTTATACTTGTTTTGGATGCTAGTACCTTCTTTAACATTACCTCATCAATGGTGCTTCATGGAATCTCGCACGGTCCCTTTCATAGTTCTCTTTTATCAACAACCTTCTTACATTTAACCTCTACTTGAGGTTATCCACCATTGGTAGTTGTCCTTCCTAAAAAAATCCAATCATTTCCTATACATAACATGCATTATCACATTCGAAACTATGTCAGTTGTCATGTAAATACCAATGCATGTATCATAGTATTTAATTCAACAAATCATTTTCAGATATGTCCTAACATGTCTTTATGCACTTCATCACATTATCCTTTATGTTTTCATGAGTGCAACACAATCAATTTTCATTTGTTTCTATAGTCATACAACTATTAGCAATCTTGTGCCAAAACATTTAAATTCATTATCACATCAGTTTCTCATCCCAGAGAAACATAATAGACAACAAGAAATAAATTTATGGACTCTTCCCTTTTTCCAGTTCCTTTTGTACAGTCTGGAAATTTTCAGCTTAACTAGACTATTCCCAAGGCCTCACTACCTTTACATAATATAGTTTAGCAAATACCATTTAAACATATTTATTAAAATTATTTTCCAACTGCACTTGTTTTTACAACTGATATTTTAAAGCATACAACTTTGTTAGGAAAATCAGAGTTTTAAAATGAGAAAAGTATCTCTCCTCTTTTTTTTTTCCTTATTTCCTTATGCAATCTATCCCTTTTGGGATTTTCCTGCTCTATTCCTTGAGAAATTTCAGCCAAGTTCCATATTGACTCTCTCTGGTAAATAAACATGCTAAAACAACAAGATTTGGTTTACAATTTAATCGTGAACCAGTGCATTTTGCACATTTACTAATCATATTGGTTAACTTCTGTTACGAGGAAAATCTCTCTATGGCTAGGGGTAAACCACAACAGATGGAATGACACCTAGAAATCAACTTTAATATCAAGTATGATATACAAATGAAATGCTAATAAGACAAGGCTAAGAGCCTACCTCGTCCGAATGTTCAAAGAAGACCATCGTTGAGCACATGACACAATGCTTTATACCTGCAACTTGTCCTCAACAACCAAGATACTCAAGCATATGGTGATAATATATGATGTTAACATATAAATTAACATAATTCATTAACATACATGACAAATATTCCCATGTAATAATAATTCAAATAATTGCAAGATATCAATTGGACAAGAAAATAGTATTTATATTAAAATAATCAGTAGAAGTACATAGGTGACAAACTTTTGTAACGACACATATCAGAACCGAGAAAATAATTCCCTCCAGCTGGGCCTCCACCACTTCAATCCTCCACAAAGGCAAGCTCATATATAGGAGTCCATGAGGTTCTCCATCACAAAGAATGAAGAGCTTGGGGGTTGAACATGAGAAGTTCAAATTTTCAAGGACAAAGGGATGCAGACTCAATATGAAGTGAAATTTCTCCAGAGTGTCTTTTCTCTCAAAGTTGAATTGTCAAATTGTTTTCAAGGCTTGGATATGGCTCAATTTATAGCCTCCAAATAGAACTGAAGGGTCGATTCAGAGTGTTTCCAGTATATGGAAGGTCAAGGATCATGGATCTCGTGACATGGCATGGAAACCCGACATAATTTTAATTTTTGAGCACCAAACCCGATGTACGCGGGATATAGTGGAGAAACCTACGTATACACTTGTTGTATAACTGATAGGGAGCATATATGTGTAATAATGTGCATTTTTGGCTCTGGAATGAAAAAAAATGTGAATTCAAGTCTGCAGAGGGCAATGGAAGGCCATCTGAGCAAGTTGCATGGAGTGAGGCAAAGTTTGTTGTAACAAATTCCCCCTAATGTGTGGGGTCAGAGGACTATCTGTGATGGATGAAATACATTATAATTCATAGAAGTGGAATAATGAAGACTTAGCTAGAAGTAATAGTTACTCATGAGAATATTACAATCCATAATTACTTTGTACACATGGCTTCCAATATGAATTACAAGTCTACAGATCCATGTGGAAATATATCAAATAGTTGTTCATGGCCATGAATAGGCAATACAAAATGGGCATATGCCATAGGTTGTCATAGTCACGAACAAGACATAGTGGAGTCAAGTCTCAAAATCAACTGAAGATATATGTATACAATGGAGTACAATCTAATCTCCCATGATCACTGAAGTCATATAGGTACTGGTCCAATGAAAGACATTAGCAGGAATGATGCTAATGTAAGATGGAGGTATTCTACACTATCTACCCATGGAATAATAATTCAAATATTTGCAAGATATCGATTGGATGAGAAAATAGTATTTCTATTAAAATAATCAGCAAAAGTACATAGTTGTCAAACTTTTGTAACGCCACATATCTGGATCGAAAAACTAAGTCCCTCCAGCTGCGCCTCCACCACTTCAAACCTCCACAAAGGTAAGCTCATATATAGGAGTTGATGAGGTTCTCCATCATAAATAAGGAAGAGCTTGGGGGATGAACACAAAAAGTTCAGACTTTCAAGGACAAAGGGATGCATACTCAATATGAAGTGAAATTTCTCCAGAGTGTCTTTTCTCTCAAAGTTGAATTGTCGAATTATTTTCAAGGCTTGGATATGGCTCAACTTATATCCTCCAATTGGAACTGAAGGGCCGAGTCGAAGCGTTTCCAGTATATGGAAGGTCAATGATCATGGATTTCATGACATGACATGGAAACTCGACATAATTTTTAATTTTTGAGCATCAAACCCGATGTACGCAGGTTGTAGTGGAGAAACTTGCGTATACGCTTGTTGTATAACTGATAGGGCGTGCATATGTGTAAAAATGTGCTTTTTTGGATATGGAATGAACAAAAAAGGGACTTCAAGTCTGCAGAGGGAAATGGAAGGCCATCTGAGTAAGTTGCATGGAGTGAGGCAAAATTTTCTATAACAGATGCCCCCTAATGTGTGAGGTCATAGGACTATCTGCGATGGCCGAAATGCATTATAATTCCCATAAGTGGAGTAATGAAGACTCAAATGGAAGTACTAGTTTCTCATGAGAATATTACAATCTATAATGACTTTGTACACATGGCTGCCAATCCGAATTACATTGTAGATCCATGTAGAAATATATCAAATAGTTCTTCATGGCCATGAATAGGCAATACAAAATGGGTGTATGCCATAGGCTGTCATAGTCACAAACAAGACACAATGGAGTCTAGTCTCAAAATCAACTGAATATATCTGTATAGAATGGAGTACAATCTGATCTCCCATGATCAATGAAGTCATATAGGTACTGGTCCAATGAAAGACAACAACATGAATGATGCTACTGTAAGCTAGATGTATTCTACACTATCCGTCGAAGGTGCAAGTCTGCATCATGTGAACATAGGAGTTGAGGACGAACAAAATGAGGCTTTGTTATACTGTTAAGGTATACCGTTAACAAACGTGATACATCTCATCGAAAATGAAAGTAGGTGTCAAGGCACTGAGTACATTCTTCAAGTGTGAATAAGGGTGTTGAGGTCGAGCACTTGAAGAATCCATCGATCAGGAGATATTGATGTATTCCCAACTATCGATGGTAGGATAACCTGCTACTAATGACTACAAGCCTCTAGGTACTCATAGGACTCTAAGTCTCATTTCCAGAATATATGAGTTGAAGTCGATGGAAGGAGACCCGTTGAAAGGAGAGAATTAAGGAATCTCTCATCATCCAACACGAGGTACAAAGCAATAGCTTGATGATTGGGAGGAGCTCAGATGAATAGGATGTTCTTGAACCAACAACCATGTGCGTCCCTCGCATGCACTAGATGAAAATAATGCACGAAAGAGACCCTCTAAATAACAACAATAAGGAAAATTGTCGACAAAGGGAGGAAACCACCAATATGGCTAATGGAATCCAAGACACTGCACGAATCCCAATGTGTGAATATATTTATTTTCATCAAACATAAGGGAATCCCCCCATTCAACAACCAATGAGGAAATGTCATCTTCTGGGTTCAAGGTTACCTACCCATGATGAAAGTAGGACTAGGGTGCAAGGTAGAACAACAACTTCATGTGATTCTGAGCATGCAAAGTAAATAGTTCTGAGAAATGGCCAACACAGGCTCATAGACTTCCTTTGAACAAGAGCATGAGACATATGGATAACTCAGACAACATAGACTTGATAAAAGTTTGCGACGCATGAGGCATCAACAAACTCTCCATAGGGACTAGAAGAATAACCAGTCGGAGGAGTAAAATCTAAGTAACGAGCTCAACTTCCTAAGGTCATGCTAAACCCAAACCATGGATGAAAGTGGACTCAAAATTTTGTGCTCTGTTCAAAGGTGACACCACTGCTGTCGATATGAGATAATATTATTTTCCCACTCGTCTTTTTTTATTTTTTCATAGGAAAAAAATCTTATGATACATGAGAGGAAACAAGTGTCGTGAGTAAGGAACTAGTTCCAAGAAATGGAACATACCTATACTCAATGCAAGGAAGTGCATGCAGGGTATGGACACTCGAGGGAATGTTTCCTCTAAGGGTACAAGGTATCAAGCTGCAAAGGATATATGGAAGGAACTGCTTGGCTAGTGATGAAAATTGCAGAGGTAAGAGGCTTATAACGAGAAAGCAAGAACCGACAATAGGATCAATAATGCAAGCAGGATGATGGAATGAAATTACAACTTAACTAAAAAAAATGTCCATTTTCGTAGACTTAGTCCCCTAGGCCCAAAAAAGTATAAAATAATACCCAGAAGAACTCTTGTATCCAATGGTGACTAGAGTATTCATTTTTAGTAAGTAGTCTACTTGGTTTGGAAAAAGGGTTAAACTTATACCAAATAGACGTCCTTTCAAAGCCATTTAACGAGTGTGAAAGAGACAAGCTCACTCGACAATATTTTCATTTTTTCTGGAGCCAGAAAAGAGCTTAACCAAGACTCTAGGATGTTGTTCTAAGAAATATATCATGGGGGAGGCCAAGGCTCCCATGCAGGACTTCTGTCGAAATAAAACAACACATTGGTAGCTGACACAAGCTTGGGAGAACCCAAAACTTGCCAAGCCGAGGAGATAAACTACTTGCAGAGGATCCTTCTTCTACAATACATCGACGAAGGCCCATTATCTGGAAGGGTGTAGAAGAAGGAAGGCTAGGCTTTACAAGATCATTCCAATCAAAGGAAAACTTCCTAGGACTTGGAGGGAGTGTACTCGGAGAGATTTGAATGTTCCCTTGTTCATAAGGTACAGAATTAGAAATTATAAGGACATGGTCGAAAGATGCATCACCCCCCAAAAGAAGAGTGGGATTGACCGAAGATTGCATAGACAATGTCACTTCCTTAGACTTGTCACTCTCCAAGAAAAGAGTGGAATCAACCGAAGATTGCATTAGCATGACCACTTCTTCAACCATTGGTTGAATAGGATGCAAGACAACATGATCAAGAGATGCATCGCTCCCCAAAACATGAGTGGTGTTGGATGAATATTGCATCGTCATGAGCGTCGATTGAACATGATGCGAGACAACATGGTCTAGAGACACATCACCCCCCAAAATAAGAGTGGTTTTTTCCAAATATTGCATCGACACAAACAATGTATCAACCAAAGAAGTATTAGATTGTTGGGAAACCAAAGACGACTCAAAAATTGAAGGCCCCCCAGAAAAGGACCGTTCTTCTCATACCACATGAGAAGTAGGGCACAAGTGAGTTAGATGATCTCCTTTGTGAAGTATACAAAGGAAATTGGGCTTACGCCCTACACATCTAGGCTTCTCAATCGTATCAATTCCCCCAGCATGACTTGCAGTGGCTGGTGACATGCTCCTAACATGACGTACAAAGGCTAGTAATAGATCTCCAACATGACTTGCAAAGGTTGGTGATGTATGTGCAGTGTGACTAAAGTTGTTCCCCTAGCATGACTTGCAGCGGTTGGTTGTTGGTCTTCAACATGACTTGCAAAGGTTGTTTACCTATCTACAACATGACTAGTAGAGGCTGGTGATATAATTCCAGTATGAATCATAATGACTGGACTTGTGCTTCCAACATGACATGCAACAGTTGGTTGTGGCATCAGAGACCATGGTCTCGGGAAAGACTAGTTTTGAGAAATCCCGGTCCAATCAAGGTTTTGGTATACACCATGGCCATGTCCGACATAATAGTATCCTCTTCCAAACAGATTCATAAATGGTTGTAAGGGCATCATCACAGAGGAAGGTTCTTGCGAGGAGAAATTGACATGATAAGGGTTACTCAAGTGAGGATATATGTTGTCCCCAAATGAAGGAACTCCATGCAAGGGGTTGGCCATACTATAAAACTGACTCCCCCAAGATAAAATACCAGAGGACGGAGGGAGTTTTTCCATGAGAAAATCATTTGTAGGAACCAACATAGCAGAAGAAGGATATATGGACGAGATGCAAGAAGTAGAAGGACCACCCATTTGAGTACTCGATCCTGGAAAAGTGAATCTAGGATTGGGTCCATAGGAAGGAGGATTCCAACCTCCTACTGTAGGAGTTGGTTGAGAGATATGACCCCCATCAAATGAAAAAGGACAATAAGGAGGAATCGTGCCCCCATACCCAATACTAGGATTCACATAAGATGAGGAGACAAAGGATGACAAGTGTAGAGTCATGTCTGGCATACCAAAATAGAAAGGATTAGAGGCCCAAGGCATTGGCTAAGTACCATGATTCAACATATCACTCTAAAATATAAAAGGATTCATCCCCATGGACTGAGCATAGACCATGGGTTGGGTAGGGATAATTGAGGGAGTCACAGGGGATCCACCAACCATAGCAATAAAAACTCACGATGTAATACAAAATCCTAAGTCCAACAAATAATCAAAGAGAACACTCCTAAATAAAGATAAAAGCCAATGCACACAAACATGATATAATGTTTGAAAGGGACCTATCGAACTAAAGTAGTTATGCCTCTCCCAAGAGGGGCATGAGACTCCATTCAACAGAGTGGAGGTATCTGAATCATTTATAAGGGCCCTCTTGGGCTTAACAAAGCAGTCGATGAGATCCCCCCGAAGAGGTAATCCTCCATAAATGTTGTGTGTTGTCCGACCCTTACCTGACTCAAGGTACTTGCAGAATAACTCCTGCAAGTAACCTATGTGGCTACCTATGTCAAGAAACTAGAGTCACCATGATATAATTAATGCACAGGAGAGAAGTCGCAAGTCTGGTCCACCATATGGGAAGGGTAACAAAGCCTAAAAACTCAAAAGCACTGCCTCTCATGGAGGTAAAGGTACTAGAAATACCCCAAATACGTATATAACCCCATAAATATCTTTGACGATAGGAAGGTATTAGAGGGATATCTCTGCAACCAACTTCGCGTGACCTCGTGCTTAATTCTGGTGTGAGCAGAGCCTCCTAACGTCACTGATTACACAATGGATTTCACCACTCCCTGGTCAGACACATATGTTTAGTTTAATATCCTTGGAGAAGTTTACTCACAAAATCCTATTCCAAGGCCCTAAGTCCTATACTTGTTTGTGTACCCTAAAAAAAAAATGGTTTCTAATCAATTTTAATTAATTAGCGTTAATTTTAATGGCTTCTACTTACTCAAGAGGTGTGGTTGTGAAATTGGTGGTATTACGACTCAACATATAAAAAGAAACAAATACAAAAAAAATGCTAAGTACTAGTCTTGAATTTCAAAGAGATGGTATGCTTCTAAATGCAACCTTTCCAATGCAATCTCTACAATTTCAATGAAGTGAAATATTTCCAAATGTGTCAAAATCAATGCGAAGTAATCAAAAGTGAAAATGCCATAAGTACAACGCAAATAAGCATGTATTTTTTTATTTTTGATATAAAGAAAAGAAAATTCAAGGGCTAGATAACAACCTCACAGGCAGGCCCTACTGCAAGCAAAAAAATACAAGCCAAGTAGGATACCAAGAAGCAACTACTCAGAGCAGTGTGCAAGGACAATGAATGAAAAAGATGACAAGAAATAAATCTGCCCAAAAATTCAATAATAAAAAGGCTTCCTATCACTTTGTAGGCACTTAACAGTCAGAATAAGGACCCAAGAAGACTCATCAACCAACAAAACTCACCCAACAAACACAAAACTCAACCAACAAGACTTAAGAGATGATGTATGCGACTATTTGAGAAACAAGCATGTATATACGCTCCCTACAGGAAGACAACTCGCGTATGTACGCCTTTGTCAAGGGGAAAACCACGTATATCAAGCAAAACAATGTCAGGGAAAGGGTTAAGCCAAGAAACTCATATGAAAGGAAAAATGCATACTGTCAAGCAACATGCGATAAGGAAACTCATGCAAACAAAGAGAAAATCAAGGAGAAAAATAGTCAAACCCCCCCAAAAAAGGAGATATCCCCAATGGAGTCGCCAAATTTGTTACGAGGAAAATCTCTCTATGGCTAGGGGTAAACCATAATAGATGGAATGAAACCCAGAAATCAACTCTAATATCAAGTATGCTATACAAATGAAATGCTAACAAGACAAGGCTAAGAGCCTACCTTGTCCAAACTTCGAAGAAGACCATCGTTGAGCACACAACCCAAAGATTTATACCTGCAACTTGTCCTCAACAACCAAGATACACAAGAATATGGTGATAATATATGATGTTAGCATATAAATTAACATAATACATTAACATACATGACAAATATGCCCATGGAATAATAATTCAAATATTTGCAAGATATCAATTAGACAAGAAAATAGTATTTCTATTAAAATAATCAACAAAAGTACATAGGCAACAAACTTTTGTAACGACAGATATCGGAACTGAGAAACTAAGTCCTTTCAGTTGGGCCTCCACCACTTCAATCCTCCACAAAAGAAATCTCATATATAGGAGTCAATGAGGTTCTCCATCACAAAGAAGGAAGAGCTTGGGGCTGAACACAAGAAGTTTAGACTTTCAAGGACAAAGGGATGCAGATTCAATATGAAGTGAAATTTCTCCAGAGTGTGTTTGCTCTCAAAGTTAAATTTTCAAATTGTTTTCAAGTCTTGGATATGGCTCAATTTATAGCCTCAAATGGAACTGAAGGGTTGATTCAGAGCGTTTCCAGTATATGGAAGGTCAGGGATCATGGATCTCATGACATGGCATGGAAACCCGACATAATTTTTAATTTTTGAGCACCAAACCCAATGTATGCAGGCCGTAGTGGAGAAACCTACATATATGCTTGTTGTTTAACCGATAGGACGCATATATGTGTAAAAAAGTGCATTTTTGGCTCTGGAATGAATAAAAAGGGGACTTCAAGTCTGCAGAGGGCAATGGAAGGCCATCTGAGTAAGTTGCATGGAGTGAGGAAAAATTTGTTGTAACAACTTCATTTGCATGTTCCCTATGCATGCATTATATTTTAGAATGTAATCTAGGATTCTTATTTAAACAAGCCTTGCAACCCACTTCCCAACTTTTAGCAGTCATTTAGATTATAGCTTTGCTCTTATGACAAATTTCTTACACGGTTCTTCCACACGAAAATCTCTCATCATGCAACTTCCTTATTGCATATCCAAACAGTCTGAAATGACCTCAATCTGGAGTTAGCCTCAACTTCATTATTTCAGATTTCTATCCAATATTCCATAAGGAATATAAGGATGTATTATTATGATGTATTCTAAATACATATTCAAACTTGTATCTTTAGGTTATCAACTTGCTTTCAAATTGTTCGTTCATACATTTAACCACATGTATCAACGTTCTATGTGCCTACCATATACACACTTTTCATATTTATTTACAAATTAGTTTAACTCATGATTATTCTCAGTCGTTCTTATGTAATCCTCAAAGCCATAACCATGTTTCCTTTGATCATGACAACATAGCATCCCTGCTCTTTTACTCTTTCATCAATTTATACTAGCTATTCCTGAGGAGATGGAACCCATATTCCTCAAGCTATTATTCAAAACAAGGCAATCATGACTCTTCAGACTAGATTGAGTCATGCATTCATGCTATTTATTCAATCCTTTCAAGTATAATTATTTCCTTACATTTCACTTATTCATGCGGTCATATCATGCCTTTAGTATACATATACTCATACATCATACATGTGCATCATTTGCGCATTTTTATATCATATCCATTTGGTCTTAATATCAGTCTTCATACCAGGAAACCTTATAACGCATTCAATCCATGCACATAGATAAATATTCAACATCTGAGTTCACTGCTTACACCTTCTCTCCTGTCATTCACACACATGGACATTTCAAATTTCTAAATCCTTCTCCAAGAGATCTTACAACCATTCTTATGAAAAGTCTCATAGGAGTACTCAACACTATGTTTCCCTCTCCATTGAGAGCTTGCAATCATTCATATGGAAATAACCAACATAAATCCACTCTTTCCCTTTGGCTATGCAAGTAATTATAATTCAAAACACAACTAGGTAATTTTCAACATTACCTAGGGCATTAAAATGCCCAAATCCAACTTCCTTTATTAGACCTTATACCAATATCTCATTAATTGTTATAGTCCTATCTGAATAAGACTATATGAAAACATCGTTATCAACATTTTTATTCATGTTGTCAACTTTCCTACTGACATCAAGTCATTATTGACCAATTGGTCCATCAACAGACCATACCTTACAACCTACTATAGGTTATACTATGCCTAATTGCATGTTACATACATGCTTACAACACATTCAAATCTTATGTTTTCATGCATAAATAGATACCCAAGTCGATAGGAATGCATGCATTTATTTTTACAACCACGAGATCATAAAATATCCCGTATAATCAAGCCATATCACCTCTTTTATGAGGATTATCCACAATCCAAAGGACCCTTTCTCTTTTCCTTAACTACACAATTCTAGCCCCAAATTTCATTTGTTACAAGTCAAGTAAACAAGCCTTACATATTTTCCATCAATCCCCTAAACATGAGAAATTATACATATGGGCTCATTCTCTTTATTAAACAACAATTAAAAGTCTTAGGGTTGCATTGGTCCATACTTACAGGCAGTATTACAACTTCCAGTTCACTCATACAATCCTATAATAGGATTCTACCCTTTTGCATCTAGGTTTCCCCATTAATATTTGTGGGTATATTCCTACTCCTGCAAGAGTAATTATCAGTTTGACAAAGGAACACAATTTCCCCTGTTGTAATTCAACCAAGGTTTCCAAGGTACAATTTCAATCTGTTGTCTTCCTCCTCAAGGAACTTGTGCAAATAATAAATAGACTTTTAATGTAGAGAAATTATTTCTAACGAGATTTTCTTAGCCTTAATATATTAGCCTTTATGATTGTTCTCCGGCCCATCCAGACCTAGTGTTGTAGCCTGCTTTGATACCACTTTGTAACAAACCCGACCCCCTAAGTACCTTCTAAGGGAATGTGGTAATACATTTTTCTTTTCCTTAATCATATTGAGGCTTATTCTCGAGGGCACCAATGTCTCCTTCTCGTTAAGAGCTTTCCAACGGATGTAAGTATGCCCAAATCTGATCTCAGAGTCAAACATTATGGCCTTCCAAAGTTCTTGGCCCTCATTGTCCAAGTGCTACCTTACTACCACATGGCTACTTATCCCATGTGTCATCTGACGTAGCAAAATTGTGGCTCAGATGTGGTGCTTTCCACATGGTTCGTTGATCCATGGTTTAGATCCCATGGAACCTCACGTTGTCGTCGTCAAGATTTTACTCCCATGGGTTGCAAAGACCCCAAACAAAAGTTCCGACAACGATCCATTAATCGGGCCTATCCTAGATCCGATGGTCCTTGCACTAATCATATAACGACTTTGAGTAAGTTGGTGACACCAAACTGTGAAATGATTAATTTCTTGTACGCTTCTCACCTTTAAAGATGATGGAAGGACCCATGGAAGATCATCATTTCAGATCGTGTCTTCAACCCTCTTTGACCGATGGTCCATATCACTCCTCCTTTCATCGTCGTCGACCTTTCTTAACAATGCCTAATGGATCCTCTTTGAACCTCGAAGACATTACATCTGGATCAATGGTCCAAATTCACTAGCTTGTAGATCCAATGTCCTAAAATAAAATAAAGGCTCGGAGGACCTCCTTGTCTAACGATATCTACCTTGCCTTGTTGAACAATTACTTAGTGACATTTGTCACTAATCAGCTGCACTGGTTGCCATGCTGACACCCTCATTTCATCATGATGTCCACCTCTCTTAGAAGAATCTTGAGAAAATTAATGATGAAGATCTCTTTTGCCCAACAACAAATCAACAACTCTCATCGTGTCAACAATGCCTATATCGTTGTCAACATTTTTTGGCGGACACACGACCTTGCCAGGCTTTCAAAATTTTATGAACGACCCATATATTCTTGGATTTTCACCTACATGTGCCAAATCCTCTTGACACATGATGCCATCTTTTCATGACATGTGGCACCATCGTCACCTGACACGTAGCATTCATATTTCCCACAAAATCTCACCTACATGTACCAAATCACTACGTCACATGGCACCTTCTATGCTTGACAAGTGGCACCTTCTATGCTTGACACATGGCACCATCCATGTTATCCTCTCGAGCCCTTAGCTAAAGATTAACAAACCAGATCATCTGTTGAGTCCCTCTGATCTTGGTAGATCGACAGTCCAGATATCCTCTTGGAGCTCCTCCGATCTTAACAGATCAACAATTATGATTGCATCTCATAGCTCCTTTGATCTCGATAGATCAACGATCTATATCTCCTCTCTGAGATCCTACATCGGAGTGTGTCTCTATAACTCACTCATAATATCACCCTACGATGAATGGTTGGGATATTTTCACAGAAGATCTAATGGCAAGGATTAAGACACCCATCCTCATGTACAAAACCGATGAGGCTTGTACTTTTCCTATCCTATGAATTTCAAATTATCACGTGTATGATTTTCTACACATTGGATGCCACCTGGCATCCAAGGCCATTATGTACCTTCCACTTAGGCATTTGTTTCCACGTGTATTGGTCACCTAGTACGACAAGTGGCACATTCATACCCAAAGGAATCTGCCTCAAAAGGGTCAAAACTCTGTGACAGGTGGCACAATATTTACTTGACACTTGGAAACACCCATGTCTTTACACATGGGTTGAGGTGGGTCTACACATCATCAAGAGGTATCTATTTCGATCTTCCAAGTGTTGACATGTGCCCCAAACACGTTGGTTGGGGTGACATCATCCCCTTGTCGCTACTCGTCAAGGAACCTGTTAGGCCCTTATGACGAATTGACGACTAAGATATAATCTAACCCTGGCTCTGATCAATGGTCTAGATCTTCCCTTAGAGCCTTCTAGTCGGAGCTCATCCCTATGATTTAATTTGATTGACACCCCATGATAAATGGCTAGGATCAGATCTTTCTTAGGTCCCTATCAACAATCCAAATCTATCCTTGGAGTCCCTCCTTCATAGTACATTTTCTTCGTACCTACAACTTACTCTGAATGGTACCCTATGATGGACGACAATGATCTATTGTCTTGCTAGATTGATTACTGAGATCAAATCCTGCTCCTACACTGACCAAGGGTCTAGATATAACCATCGCACCAAATCAACAACCACGATCCTTCAAGGTAAAACAAGAGTTTACATGGATCTATGTCAAATATTTGATCTTGCCTCTACACCGATCAATAGTTTTGATCTTGTCAAAGGGATTCTTCCAATAGATCAATAATACACGTCACCTACCGGGGGTTTAGTGTCATTGGAATTTTCACAAGTCCTGTCACTTGGTTTCTCTTGGCGACGATACCTCTCATGATGAAGGGCTGAGATTTATCATCCCCTTCAAATCAATGGTGGTAATTTCTCCCAGACTCTACATCAGTTCATTGACTGGTTAACGCCCAAATTAAGGACTTAGCCAATTCCAGAGTTCTTCCAGGTTCTTTATAAAGGTTTACCAGGCCTTCATGGCTCTCTCCTTTGCTACAAAGAACACTATGGTTGTCCCTTTCAACATTTAATTCGAGGTTCTTGTCTCCTGTAACCCTTGATTGCACGATAGGAGCTTTCATGAGGAGTTAAGGTTCTTTGTTCACGCAGAGGTCTTTCTCAAACATTGGGTATCCCAATACTCAAGATGCCTTTATCCACTCTTTATAGCTCGGGTTTAAACCCTATGACCATTCCAAGACTTAGAGTAAATGAATCGATGCACCAACTTGACGAGGATATGGAAATTGTGAATCGAGACACTAAACCAAAAGGTACAGGTCTGGATGATGTTGACAATCACTATGTTATTTGTTAATTTCAATTATTTTCAGGGTTATAAGATAATTAGGCATATATTATAGAATATATAGTATCAAGGAGAACTTGGTAGTTTTGTATAAGGAAAAATCCATTATCTGTTTGGGCTTGCAGTAGGACTTTCTTTGGACTATGTAATGGGTATTTTCAAACTTTGTGAAACAATATTGTAATGTAACTTATGTTGCAACAACAATTGTAATTTTTTGCTAACCATATAGCTCATGATACCACTAGAGGTAGTGCTATGTGATCATTGAGTACAATGGATCCTCAAACCAATACTGCATACAAGCCAATAGAGAATCATCCTTCCAATTTTCCTACCCTATTGTTAAGGAGATTGAAATTGGATAAACTTCTTTTAAATGGGGACATTTGACCAATAAATGATCAATGATTTCTTCATCCTATTTTCAAAGAGAACATATAGTTGGTCCTTTCCATGCTCATATCTGCATTACATCCCATTTTAGGACTTTATTAGACAAAGCAAGCCACATGGAATTATAGTTCTTAAAGGAGATTTTCCCTTCCATATTGGCTTCCACCACCATCCTCTTTCTCCTACATCCAAATGAAACATTGCCTTATAACCCAACTTGTATGAGTATTAGCACAAGGTTATATTCCTTGAACATACCAATGAATTTTCTTACTTATTGAGTATTATTTCACTGTGATAATAATTCAGACAAAGGTATCCCAAGAGATAACATTGTCACCCCCTAAATCCAATAGTCTAGATCTTTTCCATCCTTGATGCCACAATTAAATAGAGTGTGGATCTATTGCATGTACTATATAAACAATACATTGTAATTGAAGGGTGTCCACCAATTGTTAGGAGAGTTTTTAATTACTATCACATCCTACCCTCCATGCTAACCAAATCACCAACAAAGGGAAAGGAAACACTAACGCTTTCCAAATTGCATACACATTGGTGACATGTTATTGTAATATATTGTAACGATCCATAACTAATTATAAACCCTTTTAGATAGTATAGATATGTATTTTGTAGAAGGAATAGGGCTAGAATTGTTAGGAAATGAGACAGACGTCCACGTTAAATCTAGCAGAAGAGAGGAAGAAAGATTTAATCAAGAAAGTGAATGACACAACAAGCACATAGTACATAAAGATTTTACCCTGGAAACCCAAACCGGGAAAACCAAGATTCCTTGAGCGTTATGCTCCGTATTATCTTGTTCATTCAGAATAAAAGGTTACATGTCTAACCTTGGTACACACCTAAGACACAATCGACATCATACCCTCTTTCTTTCAAAAGAACAACCTTGTAGCCAATTTTTCTTACATTTGCATGACCAACAACCTCTAAATTACAGACTCTTGTTGATTATCCATTCATCATATAAAGATTCAAGATTCATTTATTAGCCTTTACAACCTTACAACATGCCTTTTTTATAGGATTTACAACAAGAAAAATCATAATGAAAAGGTCCTCAACAATGATTACAGATCCATGCAGATAATTGGCTACAAATCCCGCGAATCTTGGGATTCTGTTACAGTCGATTATCAAGTCGAATTATCCGTCGACTACCATTCGACCTTCTTTCGGTCTTCAGTCAGTCGCCACACACCTGCCTGTCGAACTCTTGTTGGTTGACCTCTTTGACTTGTTGTTGATGTCTTTACCATGTTGAACCACCTCGACCTTCGAATTTGACTTGACCTGGTCGAATAACCTCGGCCTTTGATTCACTGTCGATCTACCTCGACTTTGACTGTCAGTCAATCCACCTCAAATTTCAATGCAAAGAATATAACAACCCAACATTCTCCCACTTGTTGTCTTAATTTTTGAAACCAGGAGACCTTTGAAATTTCATTTACAGACCCAGGGAAACAATGCCCATTGCCTCTCTGCACCAAGAGAACTTCACAACACTCACAGACTTGGTCAATAAGTCTTCTATGTTTTCCAAATTGTTTACTTTTTCCAACAACACCTTGTTTCTTTCCACCATGTCTCTCATGAAATGGTAATGTACATCAATGTGCTTAGTATTTGAATGATAAGATGGGTTCTTTGCAAAAAATATTGCGCTTTGACTATCGAACTTATCTTCATAGCTCTCTACTAAAAAATTATTCCTAAACACATCCTTTGTAGCCATACTGCTTCTTTGCTTCCATGAGTGGCTTCCATGTATTCAACATCTGTTGTTGACAAGACTAAGACTACATGTCGCTTACTCATCTGGTTGATTGCTGCACCGAACATCTTGAACACATATCCACTGTCACCTCCAGGTTTTCCTTGGTAGCATATAACATAGTATTTTGTGACACACAAATACCTGAATAATCTCTTGATAGTTGTCTAGTGCTACTTATTTGGTTTCGACATGTATCTTCTCAAGACTCCTACAACATGGAAAATGTCTAGTCGAGTGAAAACCATCGCAAACATTATACTACCAACAACACTTGCATAGGGAACACATGCCATGTCCTCTATTTATTCATGTGTCTTTGGACACTGTTCAATATTTAGCCTTACTCCCATAGGAATTAGCACCTTCATCGGTTTGCAATCTTGCATGTCGAAACGTTTCAAAATTGTTTCAATATACTTCGTCTTGTTCAACTGGAGCTTTCCATTTGCTCGCTCTCTCTTAATCTCCATTCCAAGAATGAAGTTAGTTGCATCGAGATACTTCATGTCAAACTTGGAGGATAGTTGCTTCTTCACCTCCTTTATTGCATCCATGTTGTTTCCAATCAACAACATGTTGTCGACATACAAAGCTACATGTATGAAAAACCCACCTGCTTCTTTGGAATATTTGCAGTGATAAACTTTGCTTCTCACAAATCCCAAACTAAGGATGTATGTGTCAAACTTTTGGTACCATATCCTTGGTGATTGCTTTAGACCATAAATGGATCTTTTTAGTTTGCACACCAAATATTTCTTTCCCTTTACTAAAAATCCTTCAAGATGTTTCATGTAGATTTATTCTTCTAGGTCCCCATGTAGGAACGTTGTCTTCACATCCATTTGTTCTATTTATAGATCAATTGTTTCAACCAGAGACATTAGTACTCTAGTGGAAGTTAATTTTGCAACAAGGGAAAAAATCTTACCGAATTCGACTCCTTCGACTTAGGAATATCCTTTCGCTACCAGTCGATCTTTGAATTTCTCGACATGACCTGCTGCATTCATCTTCTTCTTGAATACCCATTTACTATCGACAAGATTTCTTCCACTAGGAAACTTGACTAAGTCTCATGTCTCATTCTTGTGCAAGGATACTATATCTTCAACCATGGCGTCCTTCCATAGTTTTCCCTTTGTTGATTTGACAGCCTCCCCAACCGACTTGGGCTCATCGTCGATGGAAGTTAATGCGAATGCAGAAAAAAAGTCAGGTGGACTATACCTTTCGAATGGTTTTCTTACTCTTTCTGACCTCATTACAATTGGAGTTGGTTTTTCCACCTCTTCTTATAATTCAATCGACTCATCTGGATCATCTTCTTCGTTCCTCAGTTCAAACTGCATCATCTCATGATTATTCTTTGTCTGAACAAATTCTCCAGGCTTGGATTTACTTTTGACTTCTCTGAAGACCACATCTCGACTGTACATTGTTTTCCTTGATGTAGGATCCCATAGCTTATATCCTTTCATTTTTTCTTTGTATCCAATGAAAATACATTTGACTGCCTTCTTGTCCAACTTGCTCCTCTTTTCCTTGGGAACATGCACAAATGCATCACAACCAAATACTTTGATATGTGAAACCGAAGGATTCCTACCCGACCACACCTCATGTGGATTCATGTCAACTAACGCTGACGAAAGAGACATTCAATAAATGTTTTGTAGTGTCGACTGCCTCTGCCAAAAATTCTTGTGTGAGCCTAGCACCACTGAGCATGCTCCTTGCCTTGTCCATCAATGTTATGTTCATTCTATTGGCAACTACATTTTTTTGTGGGGTATATGGTGTGGTAGTTTGGTGTGCTATGCCATAATTCTTGCAGAATTGATCAAATTATTTTCCACATAATTCACCACCATTGTCAATTATCAACACCTTAATTTTCTTATTTGTTTGGTTTTCTACAAGAGATTTGAACCCTTTGAATTTCTTGAAAACCTATGATTTCTTCCTCAGAAAATATATCCATGTCTTCCTAGAAAAATCATCTATGAAGGAGACATAATACAAGGATCCACCAAGTGAAGGCACTGTAACAGGAACAAACACATCACTATGAACCTATAACACCCTGTTTCCCCCAGTTTGTAAATATAACTATATTGGCCAAGGAACTATGGAAAACTTAAAAGTGTGAATGTTTGATTTGATGGACCTTTGTATAAAAGGTCAATGAATGTAAATTCTATTATTTTAATAGAAAATTGTTACGTGTTGCATGACTTATGAAAAGGGGATGTGCTAAGAGAGACCATGAATGATATGAAAAGGTGGTGGAGGGGACCAGGAATGGTTGCGTTAACCTCCACCGAACCGGTACCTTGCTGGAATTAATTGCTTAAGTTAGAACAACCCTCTGACTTAGGAATGAATTATAGTCAGGATGGTAGGTGGGAAGACCTCCTCAAGAGTTAATGAGGGGATGGGGCATACAACCCATCCGTAAGGCATATATACCTGACCACGTACTGGGAATTCGAGGCACACACAATCTTGTTAAGCAAGGAAAGAAAGGAAGCGTGGTGGGTAGAGGGGAGACCTGCGAAGAGTGCAAATATGAGAGTGGAAGTTATTAGGTTCGAGGAAGGACTAAATTGGAGTGATTTCTGATCACAGAAAATAGATACTGAGTTGGGAGAAGGAGAGTAACCTTCGTCCCTATCTATTTCTATATTGGGAGAAGGAGAGTAACCTTCATCCCTAACTTCCGTTGAGCTGGAAGAAAGAGATTGAATCTCAAAGCATCATAGTCTAAGCTCATGGGTGGCCAGTGATAAAGCCATTGGGAGTGACTAAGCCTATGGTTGGGAGGAAATGAGCACCCCTTTCAGCAGTCACATCACACCTTATGGTTCTGATAAGTGTTTTCTTGCCTTGTGCTTTGAATTGTAAATAATGGATGCATGCGAGTATTTATATGTCTATAAATGGTTTATGTATTAAATGATTAAGTTATGAGTATGTGTTCACTCCCTTGAGAACCTATACTTCTACTTGATTTTCCATATGCTACAGTCTAATCACTCGAAGGCACTTCCCCCGGGGAATTACATCATCATTCTAGAGTCGAAGCAAGCCTCTTGGCATATATACCATTTTGGTAACCTCATGAGTTTACCTTGCCCTGATTCAGAGATTAAAGCTCTGGGAGTTGGGAAGGATTTCCCTTCAGACCAATAGTCTAGGAGACTTTGAATTCACACCTAAGTCCCTAACCAAAAACCCTACTAAGAGCGGGGATTATATCCCAAGAGTTATCTGAATGTCCACGTGACCTGGGTCTAGGAACCCTGCGCAAAAAGGAGTTAGCTCATGAAGGTTTCAGAACCTTTAGAGCTCGAAGCTCTGAGATGTCAAATTGCATGATATTTAAGTTACCCGAACCACTGATGAATTAATAATCTGACATCGGAGATGGAGGAAAGGCGTTTAACAGGAGGAGAGGCCATCCCAGTCGTCAGATCGATTCAAACCCCCACTGGGGTGAACCAATCAAGCACCAGATTCTCAATTAACTCGATGGTTGGGAATTATTGCAGAGTGCGAAGGTGAAAATTAGTGGACATGCTAGTTCACAGCGCGTAATCAACCCACGTTGTTTCTCTCGTCGGGAATGGAATATCAACGACTAGGATTAGACTAGAGTCGAGCGAGCACTTCCCAGATTATGGAGTTTGGACCCCGCAATAATTATGAATCTTTGATCTATGGATGAAGATTGAGGGTGGGGATTAATTGCAGAGCACGTAGGTGAAAGTAGAGGACACGCTAGTTTGTGGCCCGCAATTCACTAACTTCATTGATCTCGTCGGGCTGGAAGATCAACGACTCCGGTTAGACCAAGTTGCGTGAGTAATTTCTAGATTGCGGAGGTGAGCTCTCTGATGAAGGGCATGAATGTTGGGGCCCCACGATTACTGTGAATCGTCGATCGGTGGACACCTTGGTATTGGTTGGATCACGACCGCCAGACCTTAAAAAATTGTGAGATGGATGGTCATGATCCCCTTTGGAAATCCGTGGAGAAACGGAGTCCTTCGGTACCGTCGGTCTAAGAGAATCAAAAAGCTTAGAAGAGATAACATTTTCAAGAACGAAGGTGAGACCCAAGATAGCTGGGCTCACAGGAGTAACGAAGGTTGAGGCCTTTGAACATATACAAAACTCTTCCAAGTTGGAAGAAGTCAAAATCTCAGAAGGAGGAGTGACATTAGCCGTCGGATCAGTTATGGGGAGAAGCCAGGACTGTTAGAACAACATCCAGGGAAGCAAGGGAGAAGCGTTGAGAAGGAACTGATCCTAACCGTTATATCTGAGTGCAAAGGGATGATAGTCCTCCGATCTAAAGTAAAGTGCATGAGTTTTAACCTCTGTGCGCATAGGAGGGTTGGCTTTCCAAAGTCCCAAAGCCCCGAAGCGAATTGGGACCATTCATCACCAAGAGGGATAGGTG
Source organism: Picea engelmannii (assembly GCA_009831015.1). NCBI lineage: Eukaryota > Viridiplantae > Streptophyta > Pinopsida > Pinales > Pinaceae > Picea > Picea engelmannii. The sequence goes on from ML849948.1 coordinate 21,962, forward strand.
GCGCAAGATCCACAACTCTTGAGTGAGAGATTGTGGTCAAGGAGAGAGCAGAATCATCGAAGACCTGAATTAGGTCCTGTCCATTGATCACCAGGTATGTGTCAATAGATCGAGGTATCTGGGTGAATGCACTCCTGAAGAAACGAGTGCTTAGAAGCTTGAAGCTTATGAAGCCCAAAGAGTCGAAGAGTTGAAGTAGATCCTATCCATTGGTTGGCAGGAGATATGTGTCAATAGATTAGAGAATTCAGGGAAAATCACTTCGGAGGTTTCCAAGTGTGGAGTGAAACAAACTCCCAAAGCCCCGAAAGAAGAAGAGAATCTGGACCGTCAGATCTAGAAGGGCACGTGGCTATAGATCGTGAACTCCGGGAGAACGCGAAGGAGGAGATTTTGAAATCACCGAAGCCCGAACAACCGAAGAAATCAGGAGCCTTCGATCTATGGGATGACACATGTCATCGGATAGTGGACTCTGGGGAAAACAGAGCGTGGGGAAAACTGAGATTTGAGATCTCTGAAAGCCGAAGTCCCGAAGTGGGTTAGAGTCGTGGATTGAGGAGGACACATGGCAGATGATCTGTCATTTCGAAGAAATCACTTTGGAAGAAATGAAGGTTTGAGAATTGAATTTCCTGAAGCCCGAAGGGAGAAGTCAATCACAATCGTTGATTGAAAGGGATAGGTGTCAAC
>WSFP011365146.1:0-32396 GCA_009831015.1 Picea engelmannii
CATGAACCATCTATTTGACCCGACTCTTCGCTTCAAGCTCCAGACGACCAACTTCACTCACCCTACGTCAGTTCGACTATCGCACCGATTGATTCATCTCTCTCGCTCGTGGGTAATGATGAATTCTCCTGCTTATAGCGGCCTGTTGAGGCCTCTCTCCAGTCATGTTCTCCTGCTCCGATCATCCTTCAAGCCCAGTTTCCCTCACGACTCTGAACTCCTCCCTCTCTCCTCCTCCCTCGACAACCCTCTGTATTTTCTCCACACCCTCCTTGCTCACTACACCACCATGCGTTGTAGGTCCAGAGATCCCTGCACTTGCCCAACCTGTGCCCTAGAAGATATGCAGGACCAATTTCAAGGTCTGTATATCGAGTGCAGGCACATGGAGGATCGTTTGGATTCCAGACACAAGGAATTGCAACAAGAAAACCGAGGAATTCGGGAAAATGTGGCCGAGGTTCAAAATTAAATGCAGAGACTGGAGCTCGGACACAACCAAGAACTAGCTATTGTACTCAGGGGAGTCAACTATAACATGAGGCAGATCAGAGAACTCAATCAACGCCTAGGAAACCCCCAACAACACGCCCGCTCAATAGGCACGGATGAATCTTGGATCCCCTCCTCCATTCACTCGGTGGCCAGAAATGACCAACATGATCCAATGGCTCCTGGATTCTTCGATCGCGCCTGGGAAGGATAAAATCAAGCTTAGAAACAAGGGGAAGCGACCCAAGCAGAGGAGAATCATGTGCCATATCGGGACGATCCAGGCCCTTCCCACTCTTAGTCCAGGTTCTCCATGAATTGCAAATTTCAATTTTTTCTGAATAGTTTCATAGCCATCTTCACATGGCAAGTTTGTAGTGCATATAGCACAATGGCCATTCTCCATTATGGCACAAAAAATCCTTTCTGTAATCACGACACTAGTAGAAGAATAGAGCCGCACTCTGCTTTTTTTTGTAATATAGGCAACTTTTGATAATATACAAAATATTCGTTTCTGTTAAAATAAAAATAGCAAAGGACGATGAAATGACACAACTCATAATCCAGTTGGTCAGCGGAATACCAAATCCCGCTTGTATTAAAATCAACCTTAAAAAATCCCAATTTATGCAATCATAAGATTTCTTTAGATCCAACTTAAGTACAAGGGATTTAGATTTATTTGTTTAATGTTGTGGAGACATTCATGTATTGTTCCAATGGCATCTTGGATTTGCCTGCCTTTTAAAAATCCCAACTGCTCTGCAAAAAGTGATCTAGAAAGGAAAGGTTTAATCTGATTTGCAATAATTTTGGAGATTAATTTATAATAGAGGTTACATAAGGAAATTGGCCTAAAATCTCCAAAGGTAACTGGCTTATTAACTTTTGGTATAAGGGCCAAGAAAGTAGAGTTAAGGCCAGCAACGATAACACCCCTAGACCTTGATTCCTCTACCATATCTAAAAGGTCCTCCCCTACCAGATCAAAGAAATGTAAAAAAAACTCAACTGTCCAGCCATCGGGCCCTGGACTTTTATCTTTTTTGAACAGTGTTAGAACCTCTTTTAGTTCACCCATGTTGATAGGGCTATGTAGTACTCTGGCTTCCTCCTCATTAACCAAACGAGAGAAAAGGCCCGCAACTTTGACCTATTCAGTTGTGGTAGGTTGTTCCTGTGCCTTGAAGAAATGTTTGTAGTAATTCATGGCCTCTGCTTTTAATTCCATCTGACCAGAGTGTAATTTCCCAGTGTCATCTATAATTTCATGTACATGTTTTCGGTTTCTTCTGTAACTGGCAAATTGGTGAAAAAAAATTGTGTTTTGATCGCCACTTTGAATCCAAATCTCCCTCCTACGCTGTCTCCAGAGTTCCTCTTTTTCCTTTAGGTACTTGTTTCTTTCTTGTTCAAGATTACTAAGGTGTCTTTACTCCTTCGGTAAACGCGCACCTCTCGACAAGTTCTGAAGAGTGACTTTAATGTCATCCTCCATCTTCTCCAGATGTATCAAATCACGGAATTTAATTTCCTTTACCTATATTTGTGTACGAGGATTTAGTTCTTTCAGTTTCCAGACTAACCTTCGTTGTTTCCCTTCTTTAGATAATTTTTTTTTATCGTTCCACACCTCGTGAAGAATATTATTATAATCCTTTTCACATAGCCACTGTGAATTAAATTTAAACGGGTAAGCCTTGAAGAGTGGAGTGATCTCCAACTATAATAACATTGAGGTGTGGTCCAAGACATAAGGGTACTCCACCCAGGATCTATAGAGGCCCACACTTGCTTCAGAAATCATAACCGTATCCAGCCTCTTCGAAATAGAGTCAACACATGTCCTCCCATTTCTCTAGGTAGGGACAATCTTTTCTAGCTGGATATCAATTAACCTGTTGGTTTGAAAAAAAGTTTGAAAAAATTCCGCCAAGGGCCCCACTTGTGTTGATCCTCCCCAGACCTCACCCGTCGAAACGGTTAAGTTCAAGTCCCCTACAATAATCATATTTTTATGTGATAACAAACCACACTCTGCCATAGTGTTCCAAAATCTTTTATGCTCCGAGGACAGACCATAGATATTTAGAAAAGTGATCTCCCTTTTGCTTTCAATACACCATCCTATCAACAAAATGACACCACAGGAGAGGTAAGGTACGAGGTCGAATTTGTTTGGGTCCCAAGTAACCAAAAGACCGCTTGAATTACCAACCGAGTTTACCGCACATGAAACCTAGGATGGTCAAAATCTATTCATAAACACTCTAGCTTTGTGTTCCTAGACCAAAGTTTCTTGTAAGAATAAAATATCTGGGTGGGTTCTATCTAACAGACGACGGACAGAGGTTGATTTAAGGGTGCCCCCAATCTCTCTAAGATTTAGGGAAAGCAATATCATTACTTTGCCCTTGCTAGGGCTTTCATTTCTCTAAGTGCCCCACTGTAAGTGGTAGGAGGACAAGTAACGGATGGAAAGGAAGTCAAATCCATTGTTTTCTTCTGGGCACTCATAGTCTTTATCGGTGAGTATTCAATACCCAGGCCCCTCGACTAGGCATATTCTTTCCTTGCCCCCTCTCCACGAGAAATCAATGAACTGACCTCCCCACAACATGTTGAATTACCATAAACTAAGTTTCCAAGGTAGATAGGTAACTGCATAGGTAAATTTGTTTCTCGAATAATAGGAATCAGAGAATCCAGAATGACATTGAGGGAAGTGTCGTCCTCATCCAGTTCTTGACAACCAGGTAGATTAGCAAAATCCCCAGACATAGGCATAGTCAATGGAGAGGAGGTTTCCGACTGAAAAGGACCTACAGGGAAACTAGGAGGGCCAAATTGAGCCTCCTTAACAATTTCTTGAACAAGATTCACTTTGTCCCTCAAAGACTCTACCCCGACACTTCAACCAATTGTGTATCCTTGTCCCCTTGTCAGACTAAGCCCATTAAGGAAGGTCCTGCACACTCCCTATCCAAAACAGAGGACCCAACAGCTTTGGAAGTAAAATTATTTAGCCAATAAGAGGCATCCAAGGTATCCCCGTCCCACGATGATAATGTTGAAAAAGAGTAGGACAATAATACTTTAACTTACCCAAAAGAGTATCCAACGGCTCAATCTGGCTTTTAACCTCCAACGAATAGTGAAGTGCTCCAGTCCCATATGAATCAACCTTTGGCGAGGGTTCGTGAAACTCTTTGTGCAATGCAATATCTTCTGACACCTCTTCCTCAACCTAGCCGCTACAGTCTCTCTGCAAGTGTCATGTATTAGGACAGAGGCTACAACTGAAAGGTATGCCGAGGTAATCCAGCCATTGTAATACCCTCCAACCCCTCCATTCAATTTCCATAACCTCTGGAAGCCTAATGTGTATATCAATTTCTACCAGAATTTTCTCGACCTTTCTAGAAGGAGCCGCTAGGGTCTGACCATCCACTATAATGAAATTACCAGTGAGTTTCCAATAGCCTTCATGACTCCTTCATTCCAGAGTTGTAAAGGTAAACCGAGTAATAACACCCACAAGTGGCGTAGCTAGAAGTATTGTGCCGTTGGGTCGAAAGATACCTTCCAACACTTCAACATTAGGCTACTGCCTCCAATCACCCACCTATTGCCTAATAGCTGAGACACATTATCAAGTGATTTGAAAATGAAACCAAACCAGCCTTTGGTTAAATATAAAATCTCAGGCACGTAACCTAAAAGGGGCGCCCAGGTTTTCTCAACCCATACAGGGAGCGAAACCTTACACAAGTTACTGTAGGATAATCGTCCCACCAGCCCGCACAGAGCCAACCTACAGGTCTCCTCAAGACCGATATTCGACCCCAGCACCATCCTCTTAATCACCTTGTTGGCCTTCCACTGTCTGCGCCTACCACCAGGCGAAATCAAAGTCATTCTCACCTTACTCTGTGAGCAAGGGAAGCCAACAACCCTTACACTCTCAACCTGACCATACACTAGCACAAACTTCTCAGTAGACAAATGACTACCTGATAAACCAGGAAGAATACTAGTAAATGAGGGAGGAACACCAATTTTCCCTCTGTTTGGAGGACAGGGTTGAGAGGTCAAGTCATTTGATGACAGAGTTAAAGTATTCGTACCCTCTCCCAAAGTGTCTGCAGTGGCGAAAAGACCTGCCCTCTACCAGAGGGCCTCATCAACTGCACCCATTAGTGCACTAATGTCGTCTTCCAAATCTACCTGCCGAGGATTCGCCATTTGCAAGCCACCTGGGCTCCACTGAACTCGTCCCCGCAAATGACGTCAGTAGTAGACCAATTTTCTAAAATAACGAGAATTAATAGCTTTTAAGTGTTTCGGGGGCCCAACCAAGAGTCTTAAATGCAGTACGCTTGAAGTAGGTGTGGAAGGAAACATTTATGGCTAGTTTTGTTTGACCCACTGCTAAAAAATTGGAAATCCAGATAATAAAAACATATGTAGTCACACTCTACCAAAATAAACCCTAAACAGTTAGAACCATTATAGTGGAACCCTGCTAAGGAACAAGGTTTAAGGGCGAAAGTTAAACAAAACACCAAGAACCTAGGTCATCGCTCCTTCTCCAAGGAAGAAACTATGAAAAAATATCAAAAACTACCGTGAAACCTCGACCGATACTCCAGCTAAACCCTATCCAACCTAAGAAGAAACAAACAATACTAAAGTCGAGTCACGAAAACCAATAGCTTTTCTCCAATCTGTCTTTCCTTCATACCTCGAAACCCTCGACTCTGGTTCCATCTCTCAACTTCTCATGGTTTCGACTCTAGTTCCATCTTTGGTTTCTTAACTTTCTCACTTGATCGCAGGTAAATCAATCACCCCAAATAAAATAATAAAAAAGTTTATTTATTGAAAATGATCTTATAAAACAATAAACTTTTTATTTATCTTTCATAAAGATAAAGACTTTTCTTTAACTTAGAAAATTATTAAAAGTTTATTTTATCATCACGATATAAACTTCTCATTACTAGAAAGGGCACATCCTTTAATGTGGTTGGATTCCTTTTTATTATATTGTAATAAAAAGGAAAGAAACAATATGGAGGAGTAACGGATACTCCATTCCATTTTTAATGGGTGTTGGATTCCTTCTTAGTATATTGTAATAAAAGGGAAAAAAAGAATATGGAGGAGTAAGGGATACTCCATTCCATTTTTAATAAAGGAAAGAAAGAATGAGTAAGGGATACTTCATTCCATTTTTAATGTTATTGTGTCATGTTTTCATTGTAACGTGGTGTGGTGATGTTTCTTTTGAGAAGTTTTATGTAGTTTGATTTGGATTATAAGAAAACAAATGGTGTTATAGGTGATGTTTGTATATTCGTAGGATTTATGATAGTAGATAAATTATTTTTAATAAATATAAAAATTAATAATATAAATTTATTTTTTATAGTTTTTTGATATTGGGGATATGATGATGATTAATATTGATTAAGATTAGAATTGATTTATTGAATTTTTAAAAAGGTAAAGAATTACATATATTTTCTTAGATTTTTTTATTTTTAAGTATTTCAAAATCATCATAGTTTTGATGACTTAAAAAATTAGAAAAATTGTTATTGTAATAAATATTCTATAATTATGATTTAATTTCAATATATTTTATAATTTTCAAATTTCTCAAAATTATAATAATTAAAAAAAAAAATTCTTAAAACTTTTCAAATATAAAAATTAAATTAAACAATTCCTTATTTTTTCAAGGTACAATAAACTGAAATTAATCTCATAAAATATTAATAACCATCATCATTATTAACATTTATTTTATCCCTCCTAAATGGGGTGACAAATGGCCCTTCGCAGACGACAGGTGGTATCTGGGAACATCGGGTGTTATTAACCCCAACTGTTAGCCTCCCTCCCATTCAATTTGAATGACCCGCACTAAGCCTAGAGTTATGGTAGTGCGTTGGGATATCCTTGCAGGTTTAATGGACCCTCACGCGAACCAGGCTCGGCGTACAAAGGTAGGTACCAGGCCTAGGAGAGATGTCACCTCCACTTTCATGGTGACTCTCCCTGCCAATTCACAAGACATTATGAAGGCTAGCGCCTCTTAGCGCTCTCCCATTCTACCGTTTTTGTAAACTCTTTTGCTCCTCAGCTCTTTCATGCTCTCACACCTCTGGCCACCCGCCACTACTCTTCTACTAGTCATCCTTCACAGTCCCACCCAGAATGCCTACGCCATGCTAAGAGAGAGGGGAAAATATAGAAGGGGACCATTGTATTACAACGCCCTATCTAGATGCAACAGGCTCGACCCCTCTCAGCTTGCTCTAATTACCCTAAGCACCAACCCAAGCCAAAACTAGTTGGAACCGCCTCAACAACCGTCGCCACCCCCCTCCAATCTTACAATGGACTTCAATAATTGCCATGTTGAAGAGGAAACTCCCCCTCCTGAGGAGCATACTCCTCCGTTGAGTTTCGATCCTGAAAATACCCCTCTCAGAGTGTTATGGGACTTATCAGTAAATGCAGACATAAATAGATCTCCCTAGTTCCACCTAGATATAAAACAAAACATAACATAATATGACGCTTTCCCTAAGCTCTAATCATGGACTTTACTATCTATCAAGAGATGGGCAACATACCATTTAAATATCACTTCCTCTTATCGTTGTCTTCCTAGCTCCACTCTAGTGCTCCTGTGATATTGGATCTGCAAGGGAACACAAGCAAACCAAAGTGAAAGCAATAATATACTCAATGAGAACCTATGTATGTGATCAAGGAATCATACAATAAAACGAGATGAGTTTTATGGGAAAGAAACATATCATTGTATCATATAATAATGAAAGTGGAGATTACAACCAAAGCCTTGATGTTGCAAGGTCCCCTTCCTATGACCCTTTTCTCCAACACACACACTTGCTCCAATCTTGAATGAAGAAGATCCACAATGACTTGATGAACTGAAATGAGGCTCTCAAGAATGATCCAATGCAGAACTCTCCATGCAATATTAGCTTTGAATTATCCTGCTATGCTTAATTAACCTTCATTAACCTTAGCCTTTTCCATGAGAAATCCCTCTTTGTATAGGGGAAAGAGAAATGGTTAAAGAGATTAGGATCATCCCACCAAATCAGAGAAGCGAGTAGAATCCCAACCATACAGATGCCACATCACCTTCTAGAAGATCCCCTTCTAGAACTTTGGTAAAACTTAGCCTTTTCTTAGTCTTTTGACATTGTCACACCCTAGCTTTAGAGCAGCTTGCGGAGATATCGCAATCGAGCTTTAGAGCCGAGGGCGACGACCAAGCATTGTCGCATCTTGCTTATGGTGTAGTCTGCGACGACCCTCCTTAACAAGGTTTTTGATAAGGGAAAGTTAGTCACTTTCCTCATGAAGAAATGATCTTTTTGGGAACATGAACACATGTTATCAATGGATCACTGCGGTGACCAAAATAATGTGTAACAAAATGCCCCCCAAAGTATGAGACTGGAACTTGTGACACCCAAAATACTTTGTAGAATGAGTATGTCGGAAACAAGGAGCACATCAATCGTGAACCTGCAAACAGTCAAGCATCAACATAATAATATACCATTTTCCTAGGTACGCATTCCCATACTCATATTACAAAATGTCAAATGAGTCATGGCCCCCAAATATACATCGTGGATCCATGTCAATGTGAAATCGACATAGCCACCCAAAATACACTATGGATCTATGCGCTAAAATGACTCAAATTCGGACATAGCCACGAGACATACAAAGTGGATCTATGTGCCAATACAAATCATGAATACCCTGTCGCAACCTGGATCAGAATGGTATGATCTAGGGTCTTCATTTCCATCGTCCATAAGTACGAATCTAACCATGCGATTACAGGTGCTGAGGTCGAACATGGTAGAAACCACTTGATTACCGGTCATTAATGAAAACCGTTAACAAGTGCAAGGGAAATCACCATTGATGTCAATGACTCCCAAGGTACCCTAGTACAATCCAACGAATGTGAATAAATGAGTTGAAGTTGAACAGTCGATGGAATCTTCCGATCAGGGGTCAATGATGTGAACCCACTGTTGAGAGCGAAGAAACCTACCATTGAGGAATGTAGGCTCTAAGGTACTGAATGATTTCTAAGTCCTTTTCCTGGATAATGAGTTGAAGCCGACAAGAAAAGACTCGTCACAGGAGGGTCTTGATGTATCCCCCATCAATGACATGAAATGAGTAACAGATTAGAGGCAGATAAGAGCATGAAGTGATTCAAAACTGACACAGGGAAGGCCGACATGATAGAAAATTTATAAATGCGGATGGCTGACTCAATAGGAGGCTTATTAAGGCTGGACTTCTCTTGAACATATGAACAACACAACAACAATATTGGCAGCATTGACTCAAGGAGGACCCAACATATGAACATGGGGATGATCAAACGAGAGACGAATGGATTTCCCAACCCGGGTTCAATGACGAAAGAGGGGTGTCATGTTCAAGAGCAACTATTACTGCCACTAACACGAATACAGAGACACATTTCTTTCCCAAAATTTTCCCCGCCATTTCTAGTGAGTACCTCTTTATTTTTATGCAAGCTTGAGGAGGATAACATATGCTTGTTGATGTAAGCTCATCCTTCGGATGAGTCCCTCGAAGTATTTTTAACGAACCCTAAGAAGGAGTGGTTTGGTCCCATATGGGTCTTTCAATGTTTGTTTAACGAGTCCAAAGAGAGAAAATTTGGGGTTTTTTCATGTTTAGAGAGTCTGAAAAACACTTAAAAGAGAACTCCAACAGTTCCTTTTTCGTAAGTTAATCCGATGAGACCGAAAAAGTGATAACCTATTGCTCATCAAATGTTTTCTTCAAATACTTTTATGAGCGTGAAAAGAACAAGGTCGCTCGACAATATTTTTGTTTTTATGGAGCGTGAAAAGAGCTTAAAGGATACTCCATAGGTTTCATTTTTCGTGTTACCATTACGAGTACGAAAAAGCGACAAAAGTATACTCGGTTACATTCTCATTGATTTACTAGCATGAGAAAGGATAAAAACTGAGCTTAGAGTTTTTCCTGAAAAACTCTAAAAGGATCTGTACATGCGACAAATGTATAAAAGCAAACCAAAAAGGCGTATCCGTGTTCAATATTTCACTCCTAGGTTTTTCATCAACAAATAACCAAACACTTGCAATGTTGTTAGAACTTTTAGGGTTTAGGTGGAATATATTAAATAATATAAAAATAAAAATGGCAAAGTAAAAAAGTACTAAGAATGGGTCAAAACTTCATTTTACTATTCCATTGTTACTCCACCCAAACTTTGTTCAAAACCCCCCTATTTACCTCAAATTTCCACTGCGGATTGCGGGAGGCACAATTGATCATTCGATGAACGGTCTCCGCTGATCAGGTAATTTTCATCTCTTTCAACTTTTCATGGATCAATTTTTGCTTTTCATTGGTTAGAAATGGCTTTTTGAGTTGGGTTTTCAAGGGTACCCGTGCGTGGAGGTTGTCGCAGGTGCCTTATATCGTGACCTGCGATGACTCCGCACTGTACAGATGTCCTAGCCTACGACGTGCGCAAATCAAAAAGTGTTTTGAGATGTATTTGCCAATAAAAAGTTTCCAGGGAGAAGATGAAGGTGCTAATCTCTCTTTTATGTTCCATTGCAGGTTTTCTATGGTAAGAATGTTGGAATGGCGGGAGAGAGAGCATGAGGCATAATATTACTTTGTCGGGAATGACCCAGGAACGGTAAATGCCCTCCGCTAGTGTGGACTGTTAAAATTCTTCAAGATCCAAGGCACGAGGGCCCAACTGAGGTTGCTCGAATACCTAGTTCACATGTGGGATTTGAACCAACAGGCATTCTGTGTGGGGGCTCACATTTTGACGATAGATATCGAGGATTTCTACTTCTTGACCATGATATCTCGCTGTGGGGCCCGAGTTACACTGACAGGTAGCAGGAGAGGTGGCGAGCCTATAAGTCACTATATTAGTGAACATTGTGTACCTGGTACTCAAAAGCATAGCGGCAAGGTCGCTATCAGGGATGTCTGTGACTTACCTCTACAGACTATCCTCTACACTATCACGTGCATGGCAGGGAGTGCAACTCCCCATATGGCTCTTCAGAGCTATTTCTAGTATGTGTTGGAATGTATGGAGCCTCGAGTTTTCAACTGGTGCGACGGGGTTCTTAGAAGCATGAAAAAATAGTTGACCATGTGCAGGAGTGGTGAGATGAAATAGTTTGGATATTGCTCAATTTTGGTGTCCTTCTTCCTGGAGAGGGTCCATCCTTTACGCTTGCAGGTAGAGTGGGGTATACCTGCCCCACAGGATCCAAGAATGAAGAGGTGCGTCAACCTCATGGCACGACACGTGACTGGTTCTATCGTCATGTATAATGATGTTTTATTTGACTGGTTGAAGACCCAGATGTTTATGGTAGATGACTATGCCTATGTCGATTTAGACTTCTGAGGTGATCCAAACTTGGTTCTTCCTGAGGGTTCCCAATGGGGGGACATAGGTAAGAAAGACATTTTGTTTTTATAATGTTTTTGTGATTTTTAAATATAAGATGTTTTTATGTGTTATTTATCTGACGACTAATCAAATGCTCTTTCAATGATGTAGATGTGGGACCTTACCAACCTCTAGGTTCATCCCCCATCTAGAGGCGACGGGAGAGAGATGACGTAGCAGGAGTAGTGGCTGCTGACTACGAGATTCTAGAGCAGAATCTAGAGGGGCTCACGAGGAACATCTCGAATGCCTCCATCGACGATATCTCGAGGCATTATTAGCGCCATACAGTGGGTGTATCTGCTTCCATCAGTCGATTGCTCTGTAAATTAGCATGGGTAGTCGCATGTTATAGTGAGCATTATCCTTGATGTTATATTTGCATATGAATCCATGTGCTTCACATTTTTGATATTTTGGTCTTCGGACAAAAACACTTTTTGTAACACTTTTATCGTTATATATATATGAGGCTTCTACTAGCTTACTTGTTGTATATACAAGGTGTGATTGGATTTTATAAATTTCTCAAATGTATGTCTAACACATAATTAGCTAAAGAATCGGTTAATGTATTTAGACATCGAGGAATGTGTTGATATTCAATGTAATCAAAATGACGTTCCAAGGGGTGAATTCATAAATATACCCTTAATAATGTAGGACTTCAGATGGAGTAGACATTACTCAACTATAGGACTACTAACTGCGAATCAAGTCGTACAATAAGATGATGGATTCCAAGTGACACAACACCGGTCAACAATTCAATGACTGCACTGTATTACGCGATATTGTTAGTTGCACGACCAAGGCAAACACAATGTAGACTAATCAATTCATCCATAGGTGCATAGATTTCCCAAGCAGCAGACGCTAAGTTCTGAGTACTGCGACTAGCACCATTAGCGAAGCCAATGTAGGGTAGAGAAGAAACCGACATCTAGAAACCAAGCACAATGTAAGGTAAGCAACTGAAGGTCGAAATCGAACAACGAAAAAACATACAAGAGTATGATACACTAAAAGTACAAGCACTCATGCAAAAATGACTTAATCATAGTGCTTCTTTAAGTAAAGCCCATTTATGGGTTCACTCAAAGGGATTCCATCGTAATCAACTAGCTCATAATCTCCCTTATGCAACACACATTTGACAATGTAAGGACCTCACCACATGGCCTCGAATTTACCGGCCCCTAGCAAGTAATGATCATGTTCATAAAGAAGAACTAGATCGCCTTCAGAAAAAACACGTGGCTTGACATGCTTGTCAAATTGGGCTTACCACGTTTCTTCCGAGTTTCAATAACTAGGGTGACATCGCAATGAGTTTCATCTAATTGCATTAGATACAAAATATGTTCTTCTTTAGTAGAGGTATTGGGGAGAAGTTCAACAACCAGTTTCAGAGACAGTATTTCACATTCAATCGACAAGATAGCCTCGATACCATAAACTAGTTGGAAAGGTGTAAATCCCATGGCGGATTTGACAGACATCTGATAAGCCCATAATGTTGAGAACAACATCATGTGCCAACTTATATTATGAATTCCTATCATCCGTCGAAGCATAGTAATGAGAACTTTGTTGATTGCTTTAACTTGGCCATTGTCCTGTGGATAATAGGGGGTTGAGTTTTCATGAGGCAGACCCAACTTTTCAGTAAGTTCAGACATCATAAAATTCTGAAAATGACTATCGTGATCGGTAGCGATAGCTATCGAGTAATGATGTGATTGAATATGAACAATGCTGCAGTTTTCCCGGTGTTATCAAATGTAGTGCCTCGGCCCATTTAGTGAAATAATCCACAACTACAATGATGTATCCATGCCCCCCGACCGAGTGAGGGTTACATGTCATGAAGTCAATGCCCCATTTGGAAAATGGACCAACGAAAACTACAGGATGTAAGGGAGCAGGATGAGATCTTATCTTGTTATTATAAGTTTGGCAAGCATGGCATTTCTGAACAACAGTAATGCAGTCTTTAAATAAAGAAGGCCATAAATAATCTACTCGTAATATATTTTGGGTAGTGGCATACCCAGACATATGTCTGTCACATGCTCGAGAGTGGCAGTCATTTAAAGCTTCTCAGCTTCATCGTAAGTGATACATCGTCAAAAAATGGAGTCAATACCACAACGATAAAGGGGATCATCGAGAATTATGTATTGTCGAGCTTGATAGCGTATACGATGACGATATGTACTAGATAGGTCGGGCTAGAAAGTTTGAATATGGAGATAGATAATGATATCTCTGTACCATATGTCATCAAAACTAATAAAAAACAGGGATTCGTTAGGTAAGGAATCCTCTGCCACGCTTTCTGTCTCAGTGGAGGGAAGGTCACATATCAGTTCGGTGAAAACCAAGGATTTCTTTGACTTAGCGTGTTCGAACTCCAAGTCAAACTCCTGGAGAATCACTATCCATTTGGAGTACTTTCCCCTCAGAAATTGTAGGGTAAGGATGTGTTGCATAGGGTTGCAATAGGAAATAACAGTGGTTCTACGTAATAAGATATAATGACAAAAACATTGGACAACTTGAATAGCTTCCAAGGCCAATTTCTCCACATGTAGGTATTTGGTCTCGGTAATCATGAGACTCCGACTGAAATAGTATATCACATGTTTATCATGTGAATCATTCTCTTGGACTAGGACCATGGCAATGGTAGAGTCCGAAGCAGCTAAGTAGAGGAAGTAATTTCGACTATAGTGAAGGGGAAACAATAATGGCGTATGGGTTAAGGAAAGTTTCAAAGCTTTGAAGGCTTTGTTTGCAGTGTCATCCGATACAAACTTGTAACCTTTCTTGAGTAGTCAAGCGAATCCTTTCGTTAGTTCAGCATAATTGGGGATGAAACAACGCAAAAATTTTGCCTTCCCTTGCAAACTTTGGAGCTGGCGTAGTGTGGAAGGAGGAGATAGATTTAGGATAGCCTCAACCTTCAAGGGGTATACTCAAATCTTGTGTATTGACACAATAAAACCAAGCAGTCGGTTGGACTCCACACAAAAAATGCATTTGTGCAGGTTCAAGCGGATACGGTAATAACGACAACGTACGAAAATGGCCCTTAAATGTGTCGGGTGATCTGGGCGATGCATGGAATGCGTCGGTAGATCATCAATATAGGGTTGCACAATGTGCTTAATATCATGGAAAGCATAAGACATACCACACTGAAAAGTTGCACCAACATCTTGAGACCAAAGGGTAATTTCCGGTAAGCAATGGTTCCCCAAGGGCAAATAAAAGCGGTCTTGTTTTGGTCCATGGGTAAAATATTAATTTGATTATAGCCGGAGAAACCATCCATTAAAGAGATGATTTCTCTACCGGCATAGTTGTCAATGATATGGTCAATGAAAGGGGTCGGGTAATTTTCTTTAGGACATGCCTTGTTTTTGACCCTATAATCTACACAAATGCGGATGGTACCTTCTTTCTTATTCAATGGAACTAGATTGGATACCCAATCAGTCAAAGCCACGGGATAAACAAAGCCAGTGTTAAGAAGTTTCTCACCTTCAAGTTTGATAGAAACAACTTTACGTGGATGTACTGGGCGAAGTCGTTGCCGAACGGGTTTAGTGTCCAAGTATTTCTTAATATCGTGCACAACGATGTCATGATCAATACCTGGCATCTCTTCGTAACTCCAGGCGAAAACGTCGCGAAATTATTGGAAAAGGGCTTTATACGTGTGGACCTCATCGATAGAACATGAGGCCCCGATAATAACATTCTCCACGACTCCGGGTTTAATGGAAATGCTGAGAGGGATGGTAGGTGAAATGTTGCTCAAGTTCCCTTCGTACAAAACATCATGCGTTGACTCAGGAACAAAAGAAACAACAATAATGGTCGACGAAGTTGAAATCTGTTGATAACTCTCTATGGTGTCACATTCGAGAAAGAGAATGGAGCGATGATGCCCATCGTCCCATGGAGTGTCTTCCATAGACAAGACTGACATGATCGTCTCATTAGTAGGAAAGATCACATGAAATAGATCAGGAGATGAATCATAGAGAGAAGGAGAGGAGGGGGTTGCCGATTGAATAGCTTGGTAAGCGGATTCAACTGGACTTAAAGGCATCTTGTCGCCGTAACGAGGGTAAGCACCAGGGCTAGGTACTACCCATGGGTCATATGATGCAAGGGTTTCATGAATGGTGGTGGATATCATGTTAATAGAGGCAAAAAAAGGAGGGGGAATATCGGGTCGTGGGATTGGAAAAATACCTATCAAAGTTGAATATTTCAAAAGAATCACCCTGACATTCTCGTAACCAAGGGGTGTCTTCGATATAAATGGAAAATTGCTAGTACGAGAATCAAAATTAAAGAAGGCCAGTTGGTCAATAGTAATGACCTTTCCTTGGTGTGGGAAACGTACCACACGAAAAAGAGTAGACACAACTGCACGCATGGAGTCAATCCAGATGCAGCCAAGTAAAAGGTTATAATCAAGAGGTGCATCAAAGACCTCAACCTTGACATTGACCGATTTACCTTCCAACGTAATAAACATCAACAAAAGAACATCGTAGGGTTTAAATCATGTACCATTGAAAGCCTTAAGTGTATTGTGTGATTTGGTGAGGGTAGGAGAGTCGATGGCTTTCCAACAAGTAACATACATAACGCAAGTCGAGGCTCCTTCGTCAATCATAGTTCTACATATATTCTTGTTTTCAACAACAACTTGGATTTGAAATGATAACTGAGGAGGAAGCCTTGGAACGTGATCTTCCAAGTCAAAGATTATTAAATTAGTATCTGTGGGTTCAATTCCACCAATGGCCTTTAACAGTGCCTTCCATTGAGCAGGGAAACTTTGAAGGACTTCGAGAACTGACATCACGGAGGGTGCTTGCGCAAGATCTTCTACAATGTTGTAGTTTTGGGCAACACGTGTGTGAGGGTTGAATGCAGAATTTTGAACAACGCCCTTGGGAAGGGGGCAAAGAACTGTGTCGAGACACGATCGTTCAATATGAAGAGGACCATTGGGAGGTGAAGTTGGGGGAGAAGGTTGAACCAACGAAGGTGGTGTATCATCAACTCTCTTCTTTGATGGAGGGTAATCCTTGGCTCGAGTTGTGATTGCAATTTTGTTCTTTTTAGAATCACCAGTACACATAAGGACATATGATGAGGTAGAAGCAGAAGCTTGGTCATGAATGACCAGTTGGGCTTGCTGATGAGAAGGGAAATATTGTGACAAAACGATGGGTGTAGGAGGTTTTCCACTCCCTTGGAGGAACTTAGTAACCTTGGCGCGTCTCGAACAATCTTTTGTGTAATGATCATCACCACAAATCAAGCAGGGGTAATGAGGCTTACGTTTATCTATCTCATTAGTGGTTTACATTTTGGATTTACCAGATTATGGATTATTATTCTTATCCTCCTTGTTGTTACCCTTCCCTTTCTTTTTATTTTGATTCTTTGCGGTAGGTGCGGATTGAACAAAATTAACTTCGACGGTCTTACTGGTGGAAGGAGTAGGAGTAGGAGTATTTTTTGCATTAGAATTAGTAGATTTAGGATTGGTGTGACCGGCGTGTGTGAACTGAGTGTCAACATGAAAGGTGTCGATCACACCATCAACAACATGAGAATTTGTTGGAGGTGTTGTGGTAGGGTTTGTGGAAAGACGAGGAGCATCAGGGATCAAATCGTAAAGCGTTCCCATTTGCGAATAAACGAGATCCAGATACTGAGCACGACTAGTCGCTTTCTCTTCAGTGACAACACCGCCCATGGAGACATCATAAGCGATAGTTCCTATGAGTGATTTGGTAAACCACTCAACCAATAGTTGATCAGGAAGAGGAACTTTGATCAAACGTCTTCTCCTCCTCCACTCATGGATGCGATTAGAAATATGAGTGGACGAGGATTGTTTAAAAGAACTCAAAATTTTGGTTCTTGTCTCGTATCGAATCGATAACTGGTAATGTGTCAAAAGTCCATAGCTAGGGTGTTAAAGTCGTAGAATAAACCTCGTGGTAATTCGATGTACCATTTTTCTACCGAACCCGTGAGAGTTTGCTGGAAAAGTCGTAATCTGATGGAGTCATCTATTAAGGAGTTGGATGAACACCACAGATGAAAAGTCATAACATGAGGTTGCCCCCCAAGTTGAGGTTGTTCCCAATCTGAGGTTGTCCCCCAAATTGAGGTTGCCCCCCAAGTTGAGGTTGACCTCCAACAGGAATCTGGAAACCAAAAGTGATAGAAAGACTGGTGCCTCCAAGCGGATTGGAGCCACTAGGGCCAGATCCTCCAAGAAAAGGTGGAGGAGTAACATAAGACCCT
This sequence comes from Picea engelmannii, assembly GCA_009831015.1. Taxonomy (NCBI): domain Eukaryota; kingdom Viridiplantae; phylum Streptophyta; class Pinopsida; order Pinales; family Pinaceae; genus Picea; species Picea engelmannii. The sequence goes on from WSFP011365146.1 coordinate 17,414, forward strand.
CCGAAGAGAACCTAGGCAGGTGTAGGAACAAAACCAACAACAGTGTTGTACCCAGGAGGAACAAAAATTCTGGAGCCTTCGGATGGAACCTGGGTGGAAATAACAACGAAAATATTCAGAGCTCTATACCTAGAGGGAAGTGATGGATTTGGTCTAGGTGGAAGTGGTGTCCCAATCAGAGCTTGGGAGATAACCACATTTCTGGTATAAATCATGGTATCTTGTGGGACCATAGTAGAATGGACCATCTGAAGAGTAGGAATCGAGTGAGAACCAATCAAGAACTGGTCTGGAATGGTGGTGATGTTACTAGTAGTACCAGTAAAATGATCTAAAGGTACCGTATAGGTAACAAACATCTCAGGCACTTGTGATTCCATAGGTTGACCAAGACTCGCTCCTAGGTTACCATACAGATCACGTACAGTCAAAGGGATAGAACCAAAGCCAAAAGTTCCAAGAGTGTGAATTGGGGTCCTAAATGATTCACTTTGAAAAATTGGATCTTCTACTCCAGATCTCGCGTTAGGTCCGGTAGGTATCTCAAAATTTTCATCAACAACAATTTCTCTCGATGATTCATTCCAGAGCATACGTGGATTTCGTACAACACTCAATAACAAATTGACAGGGAGTTAGAAAGCCTCCAAGGAGTCCGAAACAATTCGAAATCCTTCCAAAGAGCGTGTGCTTCCGACCTCAGAAGCTACTTCGTTATTGACTACTCCCTCAAGAGAGCATTCTGGTGAGTTAGGAGGCAAAGGTTGGTAACCTTCCATATCTTCTGGGGCAAGCCCTTGCATCCTACGTGAATGACGAAGGTCGATGTTGCCTGATTCGAGTAGAGAAAGAAGAAAATCTATGGCCGATTAGAGGAAACAAACATCACTCACTAATAAGATCTAGGAATCAAACCAAGCAAACACAACTTCTTATTTCAAAGTCACTAGTTGGTGATGAAATCCAACATCATGAAATCAAGACAAGAAGGGCTGGGATAAGCGGGTGGAAAAGTTACATTGACGACCTACTTAACGGACTTACACCCTGGTGCAAGCTCCCACACATAATCGTGGGTATACCCTCCAAGGAGCCCAAGTGAGTTTGGCCAATGTCGATTTCATGTACCGTGAAGACTTGCTCCTCCACAGTTACCTTGTGTAAAGACTGTAAAGAGATAGGCTACTAAGGTTACCAACTACAACAATAATGCTTGGGGAAATAGTTGACAGTCCGATCCACGCGCAAAGGCAGGGTATCTAGCCCAAAATCAACTTGAAAGGCTTCCACTCATAATTGTGGGTATACCTTCAAGCGACCCCCATAATACGTGCAATCTCTACACCAAGACCAACAAAGTAGGGTGAGTAACTCTGCTAGTCTTAATGTGACCTCAGGTTTGACCCTTGTGTGAGAAGGGCTTCCCAGGACAAAATGTAGCAATTGGATTTGAACTCTCCCTACCACAAGATACTATTGTGTGTTTTGATGCTTTGGAGAGTGTGCCTTACAACCTATTCCAAAACGCTATGCTAGCTAATGTTGGTGAAAAAATTTCCCTAGAAAATAAAAGTTACTAATAAATTTTAAATTTACGATGTGGTTTAGAGGCTATTGCTTACTCAAAAGGGGAGATGGAAGTGAAACTATTGATGTTGTGACCTTGACCCAATAAAAATGCAAAAACAGATGAATGTGCAATTTTCAATTCAACGAACTCTAGTTACAGTAGGGAGAAGGTATTTTTTTTGAAGTACAACAAGCTACCAATTGCAATTTCTTAATTTCAAAAGAACACAATTCCAAACAATCATGAACTAAAATTTTTCCAATTTCTTCTCTTTACAAATATTTCGAATGTAAAAAATTTCGTATAAGGGATTACTTAAAAAGAATAAATGAATTCAATTCTTCCCTTCCAAGAAAAAATCAGAGATGTGATAACAGAAGGAAAACGTAATCTAGGAAAATCAAGACATTCTCAACACAATTCCCAAATCAAATTCGTAATGTAGACAAAAACTAAAAAGACAAGAAAAACTCTCGACATAAGCAAGCAAAAAGTGTTTCTTAATCAACAACCAATCTGACAAACAAAATGAATCCAAAAATCAGAACAAACCAAAGACCCTTTGTCAAACAAGCACTCATATCAGGATCTGAGATTATATTGTTGTGACAATGAGCAAAAGTAAAAAACTTGCAAAATGCAAAGAAAGATTTTCAATCATTGAAAACCAATCACAAGCAAGCTTTAAACTCAAGAAACAATCAATCATGGGAATAGGAAGTTCACCCCAGGATACTAAGGCAAATCTAGGCGGTAAAAGACAAAATGACCCACTCCATCAAAACCTACAAGAGTTGTCGCAGACTGAATATGGGCCATAGTGCGATGAGCAAGGGTCGTCGCAACCTACTATCAGGGCACATTGCGATGTCGTCGCACTAGATTGGCTAAGCAAAGAGTGACGTCTCAGGCTCATTGTAGGCTGACAATAAGGTACAATGTGATGATCTCTGTAAATTTGAAAAATTTGGAAGAAAGACAAAAAATCCAAAGGAACTTCTAAACCCAGGGAGTCTAAATGGATCACCCACAGAATCAGAGAATGGAATTTATCAGAAGAAGGCAAGCTAAAGGCAAATGGGAAGCAAAAAATCAAAAAGAGGTCGTATCCCCAGTATGGTCACCAATTTTGTTATGGGACTTATCATAAATGCAGACATAAATAGATCTCCCTAGATCCACCTAGATATAGAACAAAACAAAACTGAATATGACATTTTCCCTAAGCTCTAATCATGGAGTTTACTATCTAGCAAGAGATGGGCAACATACCGTTTAAATATCGCTTCCTCTTGCCGTTGTCATCCTAGCTCCACTCTAGTTCTCCTGTGATATTGGATCTACAAGGGAACACAAACAAACCAAAGTGAAAGCAATAATATACTCAATGAGAACCTATGTATGTGATCAAGGAATCATACAATAAAATGAGATGAGTTTTATGGGAAAGAAACATATCATTGTATCATATAATAATGAAAGTGGAGATTACAACCAAATCCTTGATGTTGCAAGGTCCCCTTTCGATGACCCTTGGCTCCAACACACACACTTTCTCCAATCTTGAATGAAGAAGATCCACAATGACTTGATGAACTGAAATGAGGCTCTCAAGAATGATCCAATGCATAACTCTCCATGCAATCTTAGCTTTGAATTAATCTTTTGTGCTTAATTAACCTTCATTAACCTTAGCCTTTTCAATGATAAATCCCTCTTTATATAGGGGAAAGAGAGATGGTTAAAGAGATTAGGATGATCCCACCAAATCAGAGAAGCAAGTAGGATCCCAACCATATGGACGCCACCTGACCTTCTAGAAGATACCCTTATAGAACTTTCGTGAAACTTAGCCTTTTCTTAGTCTTTTGACATCGTCGCACCCTAGCTTTACAACATCTTGCAGAGACGTCACAATCGAGCTTTAGGGCAGAGGGCGATGACCAGACATCGTCGCATCCTGCTTATGGTGCAGCCTGCAACGACCCTCCTTAACAAGGTTTTTGATAAGAGAAAGTCAATCACTTTTCTCACGAAGAAAGGATCTTTTTGGGAACATGAACACATGTTATTAATGGATCACTAAGATGACGGAAATAATGTGTAACACAGAGTCCACACATAGGTTCATGGTTTTGACATTGGTGTATGTATTGTGGAGGAAGAAATTTTTCCTAGTTGGCAGGTGGATAACCATCGGACGACTATGGATGCAGATTCAGAGGAGGAGCCGCCTCTTCTCTCCCCTCATCGACTCACGGATGAACATATTTAGATCATTTTTTATATTTCGCAGAAGCTTGATGACCAGATGCACAATTAGCGAATTCTTAGACAGCGAATGGACCTCCTGTTCAACTCCACGACAGACACTCCAGCTAAAAAATGATGCCCGACTTGTGGCCAAAAGTCCATCCCAGCTTACAACATTCATGGTAGTCCAAGTTCGCATATGGATTAGCTCCTCCAAGTTTTGTTTTCTTTCTAGTTTTGTCACTTTTTCAAGAATGGAAAAATCCCTTCCTCACAATGTATGCTAGTCAGTCACGGTGACTAGTTTATGGCTACAGTTTTGAGTCTACTGTAACACGTCAGACAATTACAATCTTTTTGAAGGCCACTTGTCTTGGTTTCCCTGCGGCAGAACATGTGGTAGACTATAGGCAATGTAATGACAAACATTGTTGATAATATATAGATCCTTTTATTTGCAAAAAATAAACATTTATTTTATCACTTGGATGGGGTGCTAGCTAGAGAACATGCAGGAGACGATGTTAATGCGTCCAACCACTGCCTCCATCCCTACATTCATGCTGATGCAAAGCATTAACATTGCAGGGAAGGTGGTCTGCATGGGCTGTGTGCATAATTTAATGGGAATATTAGACAATGCGCCAAAGGGATCCAACGCTGGTACGAGGAGGACATAGGTTGTCCTCTCAAGTTCATTCGAACTCTCCAGGACTGGAATGGCATGCTTAATAGAGGTAATGCAGGAGTCTCGTGCACCATAGTTAACTCAGGCATTGTGAATGGTCTATTCCTCTCATAGGGGAACGCTCTCTACTCATGGCTCCTTTCCTCATCAACTCTTCATCGCCTAGCCTTCTGCTCATCCACTGCCCATTATGTCGTGTGAAAGAGGCAAGCTAAAGCGGGGTCTCGATTATTACAGATTCAAAGCTCAATGCCTTTAGTGGGGTTAGACTCCCTTGTCCGCTCAACCCCATTTCCATAGCCCAGTTTCCTTGGGCTTGCCCTCTAGAGCCTCGCCTTCCATTCTTCATAATAGAGACATCGAAGACATGACTCCAATCTTCGTGGAAGAGGAGTTCCCTCTGTTTCCTCCCCTGTCTCCTCAGGCTTCCCATTTGGTGGACTTCTTGGCCCTTCAGGGTTCTTTTCTCAGTTCTCCTTGTGTGGAGGGGGGATTTCTCCCACATTGGTTATGGAAGACCCTGCAGTTGATGGCCTAGTCATGGAAGAGACTCCTCCTTCAACGACTAGTGACTTGATTCATGTTACATCTTGCCTCAATACCATGCTCTCCCCGAGTGTGATTTCAGAATCAGTTGCACCACCTATGTGCCACCTCTCACCGGATCAATTGCAGTTAATTTTTTACTTAATAAGAGATGTCACTGAGCAAATTTCTCGCTAGGACATCCTCAACTGTCATGTGGACGCCTTCTTGGATTCATTCTCAAGCAATCTTGTTAAAAGCAGGTGCCCAACTTGCTGCCAACCTTATGCCTTTGCACCTACTTGGCCTCACCCTACAAATGGCGATGGCAACCAGGACACCTCCAACGTATGATTTTCTACCAGTCTAATCTCTTTTTGATGAAAACGATCTTCTTTTCTAGCCCATCACAAGAACAATAGTTCGCATAATTTTGTATTTTGTTATATATGTTCTCAATTGCACAATAAATTCTCTATTAAACTTGTACTTGGTTCTAGTTTCCATCTATTTAAAAGAACCAACTACAAAACATAGATATATGTATTGTATCGATTCTTTGATTCTTTAATTATCTAAGACAATACATTTTTATTTAAAAATAAAAAAACAATTATTTTATAAAATAATATAAATTAAAAAAAAAATCTTTAGCAATATATTCACCTTTATATTGAATCAAGGAGATTCCCTTTTAACCACATATTTACCTTTAGAAAACATTAATAAAGAGAATTCCCTTTTTCTTTGCACTTTAAAATATACCTTAAAAAGTATGAATCAATAGGGTTATAATTCCCTTTTTTTGACATATAAATATTTTTCAAAATATTAATCCTAAAATTATATGAATATTTAAATTTATGTTTTAAAAATATTTATTAAATAATTTTTAAATACACCTTTTAATTTTTTAAATATATTGTAAAAACATATACTTAAATAAATTGTGAATTTACTTCCAAAAATCACTTATATCTTGCCCTTGATCTTAATCCTTTATATAACAAGTGTTGCGTGACAACGTAGTCCCTGCCAAGTAGGTTATAAGGTAAATTTTGGAAAATGGGGAGAGTGGAGTAATATTGTTAAGAAAAATTGTATGGCGAGTTGTCAGTAAGCAAAGCAGTGCCAATGTCTTTCGAACATGTGTGTTGAGTTGTTACCAGTAAAAGCATAATCCATGTGAATTGTAGATGGAAGAAGTTCTGGGTGCAAGATCTATAATAGCGCCAACCCGGAGATCGACTGCTATAAAGTTGGCTAACTATGGAATTGTAGATCATCGAAGTTTTGGGTGCAAGATGTATATCACGTAAAAGGGGGAAGGAAAGTTCGGTTACGACAACCCAACAACTAGGTATGAAAAGCAACGACAATGGGTCAGACACCCATATATTGCTTATTAATGCCAATGAGTGAACCTGTATGTTGAGTTGTCAATAGTAAAAGCATAACGAATGTGCATCGGAAATGGTGAAAATGTAGCGGGGATTGAAGAGAGTGATAAATGGTTTGAAAGTTTTGTGAACCGGGGTCGAATTGTAAATGAGGAAGTGTTTGGTGAAAAATGTATATCAAGGAAGTGTTGTGTGCAACATGTATATCATAGAACATGGGGCATAAGAATTTGATAGCGCTAAGTCGCGATGAATTGTAGTGTTTGTTGCAAAATGTATATCACAAAAGTGTTGTGTTCAACATCTATATCACAGAACACGGGGCATAAGAATTCAATAGTGCTAAGTCACGACGAATTGTAGAGTATGAAAGTTTTGGGTGCAATATGTATATGGCGCACTTGTATGGGAATAAAAATTCGATAGCGATAAGGCACGACCCCGCGGAGAGATAATTGGATAAGTGTTGAAAGGAACCGCGGTCTGTCGAGCTCATGATGTGATGATATAGGACCAATCGATGAGTTTGAAAAAAGTTAGGATCAAGTTTAAATATATTTATTTAAATTGTATTTATATTAATGTATCTTAATAGATAATTTGTGGTCCAAATGTAAACCATGTTCCAATATTTGGATGAATTGTAGACTAAAAAGTTTTGGGTGCAAGATGTATATGGTGGAACTGTAGATGATGCAAGTTTTGGGTGCAAAATCTATAATAGCGCCAACCCGGGGGGCGGTTGGGCTCCCGTAAATCGTTGTTTAATACGTTTTTACGTGTTAATGCCAATAAGCGAACCTGTGCACTGAGTTGTCACCAGTAAAAGTAGAATGAATTTGAATTGAGGATGGCATGAATATCCTTTTCATGTTACACATTTTGCACTGAAATGTTCTGATATATACAATTTGACAGGCGGGGCCTTACATCTCCTTGGGAACCCTTGTCACCCTATTTTGAAGCCTGATCGACCGCTTTCCGCAGTTGACCATTTCTTGACATGTCTTTCGTGGATCGTCGAGTTCACAGGTTCAGGAAATTTCCAATTTCTAGTTGTTGTTTCCTATGCCCGCTACCTTCAGGCTTCTTTCCAAGTATATGAAATATGTATACAACTTCTCCAGAAACATACAGAAAAGATCTTTCTAGGAAATGGAATATCTATAGCAGATTTGAATATATTGGACCATATTTTCCCTCTTCTATACTCAACCAAATTCCCGTTTTTTTTCCCCCTCTACTATCTCTTTCTCGTTACATAGTCGTTTTTCCGAAAATGTCCCAATGCGCGCATTGGTGGATGCACCGGTTCACATTTGCGTTCGTGCTTTTATATCATTAATCCGACCGACTACTAGCCATTCGATGCCTAGCCACTTTTCAGATTGCGGATTCTCGGGTAGGCAGGCTCTATAACCGAGGTCGAATTGTAAATGACGCAAGTGTTTGGTGAAAAATGTATATCACGGAAGTGTTGTGTGCAACATGTATATCACGGATCCCACAGGGGTGTAGACCGATTGGCAAGTGCCGTGTAAATGGAAGGAAATATGTAAAAATAGGTCTCACGGCTGATTCTCACTCCGATTTACTTGTGCTCCATTCTTTGGGGTTGCGTGGAAGCACCTGGGGTTATAGTGGTAGCGGACGGGTATTGACCCCGTGTCATGCGAGTATGAGAATCGCGAGTTTCCGATTCCCCCAGTACAGAAAACAAAAAAATGTATATCACGAAACAAAGGGCATAAGAAATCGATCGCGTTAAGTCGCGACGAATTGTAGAGTATGAAAGTTTTGGGTGCAATATGTATATTGCGCACTTGTAGATAACAAAATTTTTGGGTGCAAGATTTATAATAGCACCAACCCGGGGGTTGGTCGGACTCCCGTAAATTGCTGTTGAATATGTATATCATGGAACAAAGGGCATAAAAATTCGACAGTGCTAAGTTGCGACCCCGCGGAGAGATAATTGGCTAAGTGTTGAAAGGAATTGCGGTCAGTTGGGCTCATGATGTGACGATATAGGAGCAATCCACGAGTTTGAAAAAAAGTCAGGTTCACGTTTAAATATATTTATTTAAATTGTATTTATATTAATGTATCTTAATAGATTATTTGTGGTCGACATGCAAACCATGTTACAATATGTGGACGAATTGTAGACCACAGAAGTTTTGGGTGCAAGATGTATATGGTGGAACTGTATAGGACGCAAGTTTTGGATGCAAGATCTATAATAGCGCAAACCCGGGGGTCTCTTCTATACTCAACCAAATTCTCGTTTGTTTTTCCCCTCTACTCTATCTTTCTCGTTACTTTTTTTGTTTTTCCGAAAATTTCCCAATGCGCATGTTGGCAGACGCACTGGTTCACACTTGGACTCATGCTTTTATATCGTGATTTCGACTGATCGCTAGCCACTCGATGCCTAGGCACTTTTCAGATCGTGGATTCCCGGGTAGGCGTGCTCTATAACAGTGGTCAAATTGTAAATGACGTAAGTGTTTGGTGAAAAATGTATATCACATAAGTGTTGTGTGCAACATGTATATCACGAAACAGGGGGCATAAGAAATGCAAGATCTATAATAGCACCAACCCGGGGGTCGGTTGGGCTCCCTTAAATCACTGTTGAATACACTTTTTGCTTGTTAGTGCCAATAAGTGAACCCGTGCATCGAGTTGTCAACAGTAAAAGCAGAATGAATTTGAATTGAAGATGGCACGAATACCCTCTTTGTGTTGCACATTTTGCACTGAAATGTTCCGATATATACAATTTGACAAGCGGGGCCTTACGCCTCCTCGGGAACCCGTATCACCCTATTTTGAAGCTCGTCCGACCACTTTCCGCAGTTGAAACATAGAGAAAAGATCTTGTTGGGAAATGAAATATCTATTGCAGATTTGAATATATTGAACCTTCTTTTCCCTCTTCTATACTCAACCAAATTCCCATTTGTTTTTCCATTCTACTCTCTCTTTCTCGTTACTTAGTCGTTTTTCCGAAAATGTCCCAATGCGTGCATTGGCGGACGCACCAGTTCACATTTGTGCTCATGCTTTTATATCGTGACTATGACCGACCGCTAGCCATTCGATGCCTAGCCACTTTTTAGATCGTGGATTCTCGGGTAGGCGGGCTCCATAACCGGGGTCGAATTGTAAATGACGCAAGTGTTTGGTGCAAAATTTATATCACAGAAGTTTTGTGTGCCACATGTATATCACGGAATAGGGGGCATAAGAAATAGATAGCGCTAAGTCGTGATGAATTGTAGAGTATGAAAGTTTTGGGTGCAAGATGTATATCATGCACTTGTAGATGACAAAAGTTTTGGGTGTAAGATTTATAATAGTGCCAACCTAGGGGTCGGTCGGATTTCCGTAAATCGTTGTTGAATACGTATATCACAAAACAGGGGGGATAAAAATTCAATAGCCCTAAGTCGCGACCCCGCGAAGAGATAATTGGCTAAGTGTTGAAAGGAATTGCGGTCGATCGAGCTCATGATGTGACAATATAGGACCAATCCACAAGTTAGAAAAAAGTCAGGTTCAAGCTTAAATATATTTATTTTAATTGTATTTATATTAATGTATCTTAATAGATTATTTTTGGTCCAAATGCAAACCATGTTCCAATATGTGGACGAATTGTAGAGCACGAAAGTTTTGGGTGCAAGATGTATATGGTGGAACTATAGATGACACAACTTTTGGGTGCAAGATTTATAATAGCGCCAATCCGGGGGTCGGTCGGGCTCCCATAAATCGCTGTTGAATACGTTATTTGCTTGTTAATGCCAATAAGCAAAGTTGTGCACTGAGTTGTCACTAGTGAAAGCATAATGAATTTGAATTGAGGATGGCAGGAATACCCTCTTCATGTTACACATTTTGCACTGAAATGTTCCAATATATACAATTTGACAGTCGGGGCCTTACGTCTACTCAGGAACCCTTGCCACCCTATTTTGAAGCTCGTCCGACCGCTTTCCACGGGTATTTCTGTGCTTGCCACCTTCACACTTCTTTCCAAGTATATGCAATAAGTATATAAATTTTCCAGAAACATGCAAAAAAGATCTTGCGAGCAAATGGGATATCTATCACATATGGGAATATATTAATCCTTCTTTTTCGTCTTCTATACTTTATCTTTTATCACAAAATTGTTGGGTGCAAAATGTATATGACATAAGTGGGTGCAAGATGTATATAATAGAACATGCAGGATCAGAATGTGATAGCACTAAGTTGTGACACCGCCATGAGATATTTGGCCAAGTGTTGAAAGGGACGGTCATCGGTCGGGTTCCCGATGTGAAGATATAGATGGAAATGAGGATTTGACAATCTGCTAACCGATCAACCCGAGGGAAATCTAGGAGCCCGAGAAAGTCAGGTTCAAGTTTGAAGGGATTTTGTTTATGTTTATTTGAAATGTATGCATATTAATGTATCTTAATAGATTATTTGTGGTCCAAATGTAAACCATGTTCGAATTTGAATGGTGTTTTGGGCTCGATTTTTTTTTCTCAAACCTACAAGTAATAGAGAAAAAAATACACGACTTTACATTTTGTATATCGAAGAATATTCAGAAATATAGGAAGCTGGAATATATGCACAATATAGAACATGAACATGTGCAGGGAAATGAGTTAATTTTATGAAGAAATACAAATTTCAAAAACAACACTAAGCATTGAATGTCAACATAGAACAACCCCAAAAATTTATATTCAGATAAACTGGGTCACAATATACATTTGAGAATATTTCCCCAAAAAAGTTGTCTTCGAGTTTGTAAAAAAAAATATAGTTCAGTACATATTCTGTGAAATAAAAATGCATTTGCCATGATGACTTCAATTGGGACTGCCACGGACTACAAAGAAAAGATGTACAAGAATGAAGTTTGTAGAAAGAAGAAAGTCGGTGATGGAAAACAACAAAACCTGGCAAGAAGAAAGAGAAAATTGTCAGATGTGGGTTAAAGCTTGTTAGAATAAGTGGACGAAGATAGAAGAATGTAATTAGTATCAACTTACTATGATGGTGTCCCATGCCTTGTCATTTGCTCGCTGGTGTCCTTTTATGGCTTTCCTTGGCTTTGACCTTCATTGGTAATCTGGTCGATAACCTTTTTCAACCTTTCTTTGATGTAGCTCCTCATGGGCGCCACGTTCATTTCATGCTGGATTTTTATATTGAAGAATTCACTTTTCAAGTCCTTTAGATCAATAGACAAGTTGTGAAATGATTCTTGAATATCTTGGTTTGTAATTGCATAACCGACTAGCCAAGTTTTCACGTCATCTTCACCATGTTCAAGAATGCCATAGAAATTTTCAAATGATAGTCTTTTATAGATATGAACTTCATCATCAAATGCTTGTTGGGTTAAAAACAACGAGTTGAATATCAATTTCAGGTCCTGGACTTCATTGGTGTTGGCAGCTAGATCTATCCCAATTAGTTTCTTGAATAGTTTGTCTCTTTTAGATATGGTCCGGCTACATTCTTGAACGATATCATTCAATTTCTTTACCTTTTCTTTCTAGCATGCGTTTAGCTGGTGTATTCGATCCAGGGAAGGGAGATCCTCCTGTCTTCTTTTGAATTCCATCATACCGGTAACTTTAATACCAAATGGTAAAACTGCATCGAGATAAAAACCTTACTCATTCTTGAGATCTGCTTGTAGATACTCATGAAAAGCATGCACTCTTGTTCCAAAAGAGACCATATTCTTTGACATCTCCCAAGATTCTCTTATTAATTCCATTATTATATTTATATTCTTTTCCACATAGCCTCGGGCCGATGTGAGAAGGATTGTTGATCCTTTTAACTTTGGCGCAGATGCGGTGGACCCGACCATTGCCAAAGGAGTAGCAAATAATGAAAGAGGCATTAGAGTTGCCTCCAATTCTTTGATTCACTTCTTTAACATGAGGTTTTCCGTTTCTAGGCCGCTAATAGAGTTGTCTAGAGAATATCTAGTTGCTTGGTGCATCTTGGATATCTTGGAAGGGCACATGTTGTGTAGGCTGATCTCTGAACGAGATGTGCTTTTCTTATTCTTTACATCTCTGTTTTCCATAATCAATTTTTTTGATTCGTTGTAAAAAAAAACGCTCTGAAATGCAAAAGACTCTTCTTCGTCCAATGTATCTATGCTAATTATTTCCATCCCAAGATTGTGCAAAGCAGTGCTTTCTAGGTGGTCATCGTAAGGGAACATTTTGTCAATGTCAATTTCTAGTTGCATATCTTCGAGGGAGAGATTGTAGATATCAATTTCTCCCCTCGGTCCCTCCTGTTCTTGGACTATTGTTTTCCGTTTTTTGCCCGCGGGAAGTTTGTGACAACTTTCAATTTTTCCAAAGGGAGGGTTCTTATCTCCTCCTCTTCCCAAAGAACTGTTTGTGACTTTCTTTCTTGGGTAAGTCGTTGGAGTACTTGTACGAGATGTTGTGGTCTTGGCTGTGGCGATCGGGGATTGGACACTTTTTTCACTCGGGTCTTTTCGGTTATGCTTGTGTGAATCATTGGTACTGGTACGGAGTTCATTCAGGATAATGTCAGTGAAAGAACTATTGAAGTGGTTCCTGACCATGAAATTCCAGACTTTCCAAGGCAGAGAGATGAATTGTCCTTTCCTTTTTTCATGGAAAAAATGCAGCCAATAGATGTACTCCCTTGTTATTCCAGCAAAAAAAATTGTACCAGATATGTGTCATGGAAGGAAGCAAGGATTTTGTTTAGATCCAAAAATCCTTATAACATTATAGTTCTCCATTTCTTCTAGTGTGCCCTTCCTATCCAGGAAGATTGTCGACTAGCCAGAAAACCGGGGAAAATACTTTCCAAATATCAATGCTTTAAAAACTGAAACAAAATAATTAAAGACCTTATAAAATTGTTGGCAAGCGTCATGTCTCCATAATTTCTGGCACGAGAATGTTACTGGGTCAAATTTAGAGTTCAACTTCCTACATATAGATAGTCCACGAAATGGATAGCAATTCGGCACGACAAAAATTAAATAATATGACATAAATAATTTCTTCTACCTCCTATATTTCAATATTTGGGAAGAGATTTGAATGGAAATCAACTTGTGGCAATGGAATATAGTTTGTTCCTTGAACGTAAAATATAAAATATACATAATCATCTGAGAGATGCCGGTTGCACTTTCTTGTCTCGTTGTCCTTGTGAAAAGACATGCAATTTGCCGAAAAAGGTTTTTACATGCACTAACCTGTAATATGGCCATGTCCTGGGGAGCGGGCGCTGGGTCTGGTAATAACTTCGGCAAGAGGTCCAATTTATTACCATGCTTCTTTAAGAATTATTTGCAATTATTGCCCTTGAAAGTAGGCATTGGTTCGGGAAGTGTTAACATCTTTCAAAATACTTGAGGCCATAGGGAGATTTGGAAATGGTCGCCCATCTGGACAATTTGCTAGTTCGGAATATAGTTGTTGGCATAGGACGTGACCAAGTCCTTAAAGTAAAAAAAATCGGGGATACAATCTGCCGTTGCAATTTCAGATGTTGAGATAACTTTCAGATGAGTAGTAGTCATAAGCTATGGACCATTGAAAACGCTGATCCTCGTGCCCAAAAATATTTAGGGTATCTCCACATAAATGTTGTCGAGTTGCAGCCATAAGGTGATGAAAACCTTCCTTTGCTCCTCATTGTATTTAAAATGGACTCTGCAACATCATAATATAATCTTCGGTAAATCTTGGTTCAATGTGTTTTAATGGGAGATGTCCTCGACCTTTTCGCCTTTTAATGCCAATATTTTCAAAGCTAATAAAAGCGCCATCAATTTGCATTGGAAGTGCGCGAAGATGGAAAGGAAACCGATAAACTATTAAAAAGTGGGGAAAACATTAACAACTATGTAATATACCTGGATCTTGACAAAAGCAGGTTCAATTTAGAAGATAATTTGTTTATATTTACTTAAACAATTTTCATATTATTTTATTTTATTACTGTTCTCTGTGGCCCAAATGCAAACTATGTTCAAATTGGAAGGGTGGAGCAACATTTTCATATGCAAGAACACTCTCAAATATGCGAACCTTTAAGGTTAAAAAATGATATGCACAATACTAAAGAACGACATCATGTGAACACCTTTGTAGATGACAGTGGGCCAACACAATATTGCATTCTCACTATGATGACGCCTTAAAAAGACCAAAACATCCATCATTTTTTTGTGAATTCAAGATTGACAGAAATAAACTAATTAGATTCCATAATATTCTCCCATAAATGCATTTTAATGGGAGATTACCTCAAGCTTTCCGCTTATTAATGCCAATCTTTTCGAACATCTGTGGTGAGACGTCACTAGTAAAATCATAAGTAATGTGTATTGGGAAGGGGCAAATGTGGCGGGCATGGAGGAGAATTAAAGATGCTTTGGTACTTTTTTGAACCTGGAAGTCCGTGGTGGAATTGTAGATCACCTAAGTTTTGGATGCAAGATGTATACTTGGAACA
>ML849950.1:2769-32395 GCA_009831015.1 Picea engelmannii
ATATATATATATTGAAAATGTTTAAAAAAAAAAAACTATTGGGCCCGAGCCGCAATCTACAAATCTTTCAAATATCAAGCCAAATCACAACACACAATACCAAAGCTCATTGCCAAGTCAAAGGCAAAAACCAAATCACAAGGCACCATGGAGGAGCCCATGACCAAGAAGCAGAGAATAGTGTTTGCACAACACGTATAATAATATAAAATACGCAGGAAAATGTATTGAAGTATAATATATATATATATATATATATATATATATTGGGTAGAGGCCCAACCTCCAACTATCGACCCCGGTCCGCGAGCCAATCCAAACTCGTGACATATCACAAGATAGCACCCAAAATACCAAGAATCAAGTTGAATGAAGGAGCCCACAAGGGGTGCTTGGTTTTAGAGACTATCTCTAACTAAGCCCATCGGGCTGGAGGTCAAAGTCTACAAACAACGCAGGAAACAAATCAATTGTTAAGTCCTTACTACAACACAAACACATAAAGCCTAACACTAACACCAATCCCATGATGCCTTACCCTGCCTCATTACAGTTCCAAGGCCATGAGCTAAACCAAGCATCAACATACGAAATCCCAAAACCAAGTGCAAGTGCTAAGTCACAACCACAGAAAACCTACACTGAATACAAGCCACGATGTAGGAGGAGCCCGCGAGGTGTATCAACGAATCAATTTACCACGAAAATCAGTGCCCACCATAGGGCTCGAAGACACGAACACAAGGTTAAGAGCCTTGCACTCTACCAACTAAGCTAGACGGGCTATACAGTGCAAGCGCCAAGCCCAACACCACTCGCAAGCCACGACCAAGGGAGAAACCAACACTTGCAACACAACGCGTCTGGCCGAGACCAGACACTAAGCCTCTGAGGAGGATACCCACGGGTTGAGGGCTATGCACTAAGCATCAAGTCGAGTGGCCAAGAAAATGACCAACACACAGTCCATCCACAATCCGCGCTCAGTTGCAGAGTGGAAGCCTAGGATAACCTGTGGTGGGTGGGAGAAACCTCGGTTGCAGTTGCAGAATGGGAGAGGCGACAGAGGAGGGAGAATATGGGAACGTTTTGTGTAGGGTTTGGGAATTGAGAGCAGGGGGAGAAGGGCACGTGGGCCTCATGCGAGGACCCACGATGCCCTACTTTTAAAAATTTTAAATTATTTAATTTTTTTTTTATTATCTTTTATTTTAATTATTGATTTTTTTTATTCATTTAAATTTTAATTATTTGTAATTATTTTAAAGCATTCTTTAAATTTTAATTATTTGTAATTATTTTAAAGCATTCTTTAAATTTTAATTGTTTTTATTTAGTGTAAAATTTAATTATTTTAAAATTAATCAAAATAATTAGATTTAAAATGATTCATTTTAAATTTTAAATTTTATTTCAAACTATTGATACTAGTGATTAATTAACTAGTGACTAATTAATTAGAATGATTAATTAATTAAGTGAGTAATTAATGTTAATATGTACTTAATTATTAACATTAATTAAGTGAGTAATTGACATTAACATTAACATATTAATAATTAGCATAACATTATGATAATAATAATAATATTTATTTAGCCCAAAGGGGTTGGATCCAATGGTGGAAAGCGAGGAGTTTTTCACCATTGGGCAAGGTTCAATTCTCGTGAGGGCTTTACCTGGAGCCATGGGGACACCTTGAGGTAGTGGTCGAACGTGTGGTTGCACCCAAAGATACCATATTAAATGGTACCGTGACACCCATAAGTGGATCAAAGCCCACCCCCATGTCCTTCAAATTTAACTCGCAGGGGTGTAGACCGATTGGCAAGTGCTGTGTAAATGGAAGGAAATATGTAAAAAAGAGGTCTCAAGGTCGATTCTCACCCTGATTTACTTGTGATCCATTCTTGCGGGATGCGTGGAAGCACCTGGGGTTATAGTGGTAGCGGATGGGTATCGACCCCATGTCACACGAGTATGAGAACCGTGAGTTGCCGATTCCCCCAGTACAAAAAAATAATAATATTT
Organism: Picea engelmannii; assembly: GCA_009831015.1. NCBI lineage: Eukaryota > Viridiplantae > Streptophyta > Pinopsida > Pinales > Pinaceae > Picea > Picea engelmannii. Next base: position 4,801 of record ML849950.1, read on the forward strand.
ATTTATGGATTAGAATAAATGTGTTGTTAGAGACTATTGAAACTTAGGTTAAAGTTTAGTCTAGGTTATTAGGTTATAATGATTAATCAACATTGTATTTAACACACTTTAATTAGTTTTCAAATCTCTAAGGACTTAAGGAGGTAAGTGACACTTATTGGCGAGTACCTCGTAGTGCTAACATAGTTGGCAAGGCAAGGGAGTTAGAAACTATTCTGAACAAAGTCACCAAGCTTAGAGGCTTTTGACCCCAATATTTAGCCACTTACCCTAAAGAGAGTAACGTCTGTTTAAAAAAAAGTAAAAAAAAACTTATGCCTAACCTTATGTTTACAAGTATAGGTTAAGCGAATGTGAACTTCCCTAGACTCTTCCCTGACAAGCATTTGGTTTGATGCAGATTCAATTATATAGGATGGTTAGGACTTGGGGAAATCAAGGCCGAGGGGCATCGTCGCAAGGACCGCCAACGCCGGCGCTGCCACCACCATCGCCTAAATTAGCTCTCATTTTGCACTCTTTGGAGGCTATTAATGAGACTTTAAAGGGGTGTTAGCCAGCAGATGTCGAAGTGGAAACCCCACAATCTGGAGTGGGTGACCTTGAAGTGTCAAGGGATTCAAAGGGAGGGCCTCCACCTGGGGAAATCACTAGAGAACTACAGAAGATCAAACTCCCAGAGTTTGTTGGGGGTCATGCCAGTGAACATCCGGAGGCATGGTTGGAAGGAATGACACGATGTTTTTCCTTAAGAGACTATGCTTCCACATCAAAGGAGAAAATAACGATCTTTCAGTTAAGGGACAATGCCTTGAACTGGTGGGGCAACCTGGAGAGGCAGTTGCACCTTACCCTAGACACCGTCTCATGGGAACTTTTTGAGGAAAGGTTCCGGAGGAAATATTTGTCGGCTTACTACAAGAAACAATAGGTGGGAGCATTTCATGCTCTAGTGCAGGGGAACAAGACCGTGGAAGAGTATGAGATCAGGTTCATGGAATTGGTAAAATATGTCTTGTACATGGATATTGATAAACGACAAGGAGAACGCTTTTTCTATGGGTTAAACCCTAAGATAAGGGCCGTGGTACAGATGTGGAAACTGTCGTCAGTAGCAGAAGCAATTGAAAATGCACGTTATGCGAAGGATCATATGAGCTTAAACGGAGGTATGAGATCGACCTTTCCACAACATATTGGATTCATGGGGAAGGCCCCTAGGACCTTCTCCACGGGAGGGAGATCTAGGCTGCCTCCTTATGGTAATAGAGTTACACCAAGGACAATTGCTACATGTATTTCAATGGAAGCAAGTGTAACATCCCAGTCATCACCAATGACGCATGTAGGTCCACAACCTTCTTAGGGAGCAACAAGTAGGGTCAGGGGCTCCAGGGGAAGGAACTCATTTCAAAGACCATCATAGGGAAGTGCGCAGGTTTCATCTCATGTTACGTGTTGGGGGTGTGGAGGACCCCATTACCCGTGTGACTGCCCAGAGTTGCAAGTAGGATTTGTTCATAGAAAAGGAAAGGCCCCGATGGGAAGAGAAAGTAGTAGCCACCAGATTTATGCAGCGGTTAATAATCACCAGGAAGAACATCAATCCACGGTGGTGGAGTCGTCAGGTACGCTAAATTATGTCAATGTTAAAATTTTATTTGATTCTGGTGCTATAGATAGTTTCATTTCACCATCTGCACTAGAAAAGTGTGGGTTGGAAGCCTATGAGCATGATGACTTTAAACATGTCGAGATGGATTTGGGGGAAAAACAAGCGGTAGGAACTAGCTTTGATAATTGTCTAGTAGACCTGGGAGTGTGTACTACTAGGTTGAAGGTATACGTCACTGCTCTGGGGACGTATGACCCAATCATTGGAATGGATTGGTTAGAAGCCCATCGAGGTATGGTAGATTGTTTCATGAAAAGGGTGCTTTGTGTTGACGATGAAGGAAGGCCAATAAAGATCCACTGTGTACGGAGGAAGGTGTCTCTACGCTTTATCTCGACCATGAAGGTTAAACATTGCATGAGGCAAGGGTCTCGACTATATGTAGTGGAAGCAGTGCATGAAAGGAAGGGACCTCCTTGGATTAGTACCCAGTATTGTCGGAGTTTAAGGATGTTTTTTCGAAAGAGTTGCCAGGGTTACCTCTTGAGAGGGAGCTTGATTTTACTATTGAGCTAAAACCAGGTGCAGAGCCAATTTCCAAGACTCTGTATAGGATGACAGTGCCATAACTTTGTGAGTTGCAGATGCAGTTGAAAGAACTACTCGACTTAGGACTAATAAGGCCTAGTGTCTCACCTTGGGGTGCACTAGTAATTTTTGTGAAGAAGAAGGATGGTTCCTTATGACTATGTATAGACTACAGGGAATTGAACCATGCTACAGTGAAAATAGGTACCCAATGCCACAGATAGATGATCTCTTTGATCAAATAAAAAGAGCAACGATGTTCTCAAAAATTAATTTGCGATCAGGGTATCACCAGTTAAAGATTAAGGAAGGCGATATTCCTAAAACTGCATTTCGAACTTGGTTTGGGCATTACGAGTTCGTTGTAGTACCTTTCGAACTTGGTTTGGGATATTCCTAAAACTGCATTTCGAACTTGGTTTGGGATATTCCTAAAACTGCATTTCGAACTTGGTTTGGGATATTCCTAAAACTGCATTTCGAACTTGGTTTGGGCCAGCAGTATTCATGAGCCTCATGAATGGTGTATTCCGGAAGTACTTAGACCGTTTTGTACAGGTTTTTCTAGATGATATCCTCATCTATTCCAATAATGAAAGAGAACACGAGGAACACTTACGAGTGGTGTTATCCTTCCTTAGAGAGAACCAATTGTATGGAAAGTTGTCAAAGTGTTCTTTCTTCCAGAAAGAAATTCACTATTTGGGTCATATCATTTCCAGTGAAGGAATATATGTCGACCTAGAAAAGGTAAAGGCCGATATGGAATAGCCAGTGTCGAAAAATATGCATGAGGTAAGAAGCTTCATGGGGCTAGCAGGTTATTACCGAAGATTTGTGGAAGGGTTCTCTAAAATAGAGAAACCCATCACCACTCTGTAGCGCAAGGGGGTCAGGTATGAATGGACAAAAGAATGGGATAATGCATTCATTGAGCTTAAGAGGTTACTAACCAGTGCACCAATTCTATGAGTGTCGGATATGGAAAAAGACTTCACAGTCTGCACGGATGCCTTGAAGCAAGTGTTGGGGGCCATGCTAATGCAGGATGGAGGAGTGATAGCGTATGCGTCAAGGAAGTTGAAGCAACATGAGGAGCTTTACGCTACTCATGATTTAGAGTTGGCAACTGTAATGCTAGCTCTGAAATTTTGGAGGCACTACCTAGTGGGGTGAAAATTTGAGCTCAAAATGGACCATGAAATTTTAAAACATCTCTTCACTCAAAGGGATCTCAATGTCAGGCAGAGGCGATGGAGTGATTTTATGAGTGAGTATGATTTTGGAATTTTGTACATCAAGGGAAAGGAGAATGTGGTCGCATATGCCTTGAGTAGGAGACCACATGTCTTCTCTTTGGTACCCTTAAAAGTCAATCTTAGGGAGCAGGTGTTGGGGCAACTCCTTGGAGAGAGTTGGTATTTAAAGGTTACTTCAACCCTCCAGAGTGGGAGGAAATTAGATCCAAAGTATGAAGGATATAGCCTAGAAGTAGATGGACTATTAAGATATCAAGGAAGGATGTACATCCCCGAAGGTGGGGATATTCAAAGCATCATACTGAAGGAAGCCCATAGAGCACTTTATTGTGCACATCTGGGTGTGAACAAAATGTACGCAGACATGAAGAAGCTTTTCTTCTGGGTAGGCATGAAGTGCGATGTAGTCCATTTTGTCGCCAAGTTCCTAGAGTGTCAACAAGTGAAAGCCGACCACCACCACCCAACAGGTCTCCTACAACCACATGATGTCCCTATGTCCAAGTGGGAAGTCATTTCTATGGATTTTGTTGTGGGGTTGCCGCTCACATCGCATAGACACAATGACATTCTTGTGATAGTTGATAAGTTGACCAAGAGTGCTCATTTTATTCTGGTTAGAGACACTTACGATGTCACTGATGTGGCACGCGTGTTTGTAAGTGAGGTCATCAGTTTGCATAGGATACCTAGGAAGATCATTTTAGATAAGGACTCCAGATTCACTTCTAGATTTTGGAGAAGTTTGGATTCAACGTTGGGGAATCAGTTGAACTTAAGCACGACTTATCATCCTGAAACGGATGGGAAAACCAAGAGATTAAATCAGGTTATGGAAGACATGCTTAGGATGTATGTTATGGATAATCAAACCCATTGGGAGAAGCACCTACGTTTGGTAGAGTTCGCCTACAATAACAGTTTTCATAGCTCCATCAGAATGCAAATCTACGAAGCTCTGTATGGAAGGCCATGCAGAACACCATTGAGTTGGGAAAGGTTAGAAGACCGAGTGACAATTGGGCCATAATTTATTCAAAATATGGAGGAACATGTGGTTCAGATTAGGCAAAGACTAAAGGAAGCACATGATAGACATAAAAGTTATGTTGATGCACATAGGACTGAACGAAGTTACAAATTGGGAGATCAAGTTTTCATTTGTATCAGGCCTAATAAGAGTACCATTCGGTTTGGGAAGGGTAAAAGTTGTCACCTTGATTTATAGGACCGTTCAAAATCCAAGAGAGAATTGGACCCGTTGCCTATCATCTCGTACTTCCACCCCACTTGCATAAAACTCATAATGTTTTTCATGTATCTGTTCTACGTCATTATGTTGTTGACAAATATCATAAATTGAATTGGAAGGAATTGCAGGGATTGGACACGAGAACCCTCACGGTAGAACCGTTACGCATATTGGACCGTAGAGTTTGACATCTCAGGAATTGTCTGGTATACCAAGTTAAGGTCCAATGGGACAAGTATAGTTCAGGATTTGCTACTTGGGAGGATGCCGAGACCTTACGACGAGATCATCCCTCACTTTTTTGACCACCTCGAGAATATGTTTCTCAAAGGTTGGGTGTATGTAATGCCACCTTTTGAATTAGACAGATAGGATTACCTGAGGCCTAATCACCTTTATTTTCTATTCACTGTGAAACTATTAATGATACACTTGAAATTTTAAGACGTAGGAACCTATGTGAATGTCAATTCTATGAATGTTTAACGTTATTTGAATGATGATGGATATTATGCAATCTACTATGTGAATGTCAATTCTATGAATGTTTAACGTTATTTGAATGATGATGGATATTATGCAATCTATTATGTGAATGTCACTTCTATGAATGGTTAACATTATTTGAATGATGATGAATATTACACGATCTATTTCTAACTTGAAACTTTTGAAATTTAAAGTTGTTGGTACGTGGATACCGAGTTGATATTATGGTTGAATTCATTTACATGATGATAATGCATATATATGTATGGGTTTGTGTTATAGACTAATTTGCAGGTCAATGGGCTAAGAAATGGCCAAATGAAATAATAATAAAAGTGGATGTCATGAACACCGACAGAGAAACAATATGGTATGAATCCTTGTATGTGAAATTATGTTCGTTTGAATGCATTGCTATGATATGTGGACCAGTGCAGGTTTTTTAGGTTGTGAGACTTCCTAAAACTGAATATACGATGACAAAATTCCCAGCAACAAGTACCACTGTATATTCCATGGTAGGGTGTGGACCCTAGTCCTATTATGAGGGGTGGAGGCATTTCCCACCATGTATCCTCTGAAACCTGGAGTCATGGGAGGATGGTGTTAGCTCACGCTCCCTTAGACATGTGATGATGACTGTCAGTTTCCTGTTGGGGAAGCTTGGTCAAGAGAGTGACACTTCCGCTTATGGGTTCTATTTGGAGTTAGGTCAATATGGTTGATGCTTCAAGATAGTCCAACAGAGGAAGGATAGGGATGGAAGACGGAAGTAAGTTAGGGAGGAAGGATGAATAGAAATAGTTGAGAGTGTATGGGAATTTTTCCTTATAGTGGAATTTATTGTTTTCCCTTTTTGAAAAGAAAACATGTATATATGTATATTCATAATTACTTAACTGAACTACAATTGTCTAAATGAACGTTGTTATGCTAAATTATTTTAATTAAGGGATTTTGCGAACATTTTAATTGGTTTATTATCTTTTATGAAATGAATGGTCTTGTTGATTGGATTGGACGCATACAAGAATTACTATATGTGTGATAATTATTGTCATTATTACATGCACGAGACTTGTATGTGCTAGCTACACATGCATTTCTTGCACATGTACACTAGTATGCATAAGTTTTTTTTTTGGTTTACTGATGATGTTGTTATTGGATATGAATGTATGAACCATGTGTAATTTCCCTTGTATTTTAAATTACCCTAATTTCGGTACGGAGTTTCTTGAAGGGTGTGTGTATGTAACAACCCTAATTAATTCTTTAATTATCATGAATGATAAATATTAGTTTAATGAATTATTAAAATAGATTTATGGAGACTTTAACCGGCTCCCATTGTTATGGAGACTTTAACTGTAACAATACAACTTTAACCGGTTCCCATTTACTACACCATCCTTCCATTCTCCATTAAGTGTCTTCAACTGCGCAGCTCCACCTTCTGTAACATAGGCAACCTCAAATTGCCCAAGCCAATGTGTCCTGAAATTTCCTGGATGCTTCATGAACTTGATGTCATATAAAAGTACCAAATCTCCTTGTTTGAATCCTTTCCTCTTGATACGTCGGTCATGGTAAGCCTTTTATCGCTCCTTTTTCACCTGTTGATGAAATCTTGCAATGAACCTATCTTCTTCTAGTTCCATCAATTGCGTGAGCCTTTCTTGAACAACGTCGGTGTCATCCATACCTGTAAATGCTACAATTCTTAAACTAGGAACCAAGTATTCCATAGGTACTATTGCTTCCAAGCCATATACTAACTTAAAGGGAGTCTGCGTGGTTAAATTTTTGCAAGTAGTTCTATAGTCCCATAACACTGCTGGAATCCTCAAATCCCAATCATCTCTATTAACACTGCAAATCTTAGTCATCTTTGTCTCCAAGATCTTATTGAAGGCTTCAAATGTACCATTCGCCTGTGGGTGGTATGGAGTGCTCTTCTGATGGTGAACTCTGAACTCCTGAGTCAAGGCTTCAATATTTTTGTTGATGAAGTGCGTGCCTTGATCACTCATAAGGATCTTTGGGCATCCAAATCTAGTTATGATATCATCAAAGATAAACCGTGCACCTGTAGATGCACTGCAATCCTTAACTACTCTTACTTCTGCTCATCTGGTCACATATTATGTAGCAATGATAATGTATCGAGCTCCTATGTGCTTACCTGGTGGGTTGATCGGTCCCACAAAGTCAATATCCCATTTATCAAATGCCTGTAAAGTTAGCTGAGGTGATAAAGGCATCTAATCCCTTCTTGATGGCTTCCCTATTCTCTGACATATATTGTAGGCTCTGTACTATTCCTTAGCATCCTTTTGTAAAGTGGGCCACCAGAGGCTAGCTTTAAGAACCTTCTGCGATGTTGCTTTCCCTGCATAATGCCTCCTGCGATGCCTTCATGTGCTTTTTCAAGGATCAATGGTCTTTCTGAATCCATAACACATGTTCTTAAGATCTCATCTGGTCCCATATTATATAACTGTCCAACTATAAGTTGAAAATATGCAACACAGACTACCAACTATTTCTTTTGAATAACTGTGTACTTGTGAGGTGCCATTCCTGTAGATAGGAACTGGACTATCTCGACAAAGTGATCATCAACTTTTCTGATGGCTAACAACTATGCAACTGGTAGTGTATCATCCAAGCTGGTGGGTTCCTCTCCATGTTCTAACCTGGATAAGTGGTTAGGTCCCTTATTCATTCTCCCTGGCTTGACCACAATCTCAAAGTCATACTCCTGGAACAATAATAGTCATCTGCATATTCTCCCCCCCAACACTGGCTTGTTGACTAAGTATTTTAATGCAGAATGATCAGTGAACATCTTAAAATGTCCTCCCAACAAGTAGTCTCTAAACTTCTGCAACACATATACCATAGCTAAGCCTTCTGTTTCACTAGTGGTATAATTCATTTCAGATGTGGAAAGCTTCCTGCTAGCAAAGGATATAGGGTGGTCAATATCTCCTGCACATGGCTATGCCAAGACTGCTCCTAATGCAATGGATGAAGCATTGACATGAACATTGAATTCCTTGCTCCAATCTGGAAAAACCAAAATAGGTGCAATGACCATTTTCTGCTTTAGTATGTCGAAGCTCTACTGGCATTCTTCTGTCCATTGAAACTTACTATGCTTCTTTAATATATTTTCCATAGGTGTTGTTATCTGTGTGTAACCCTTAATAAAATTTCTATAATATCCAGTGTGTCCCAATGCAGTGCGCAACTGTCTAACTGAAGTAGGAGGAGGTAGATTGACAATGATAGTAATCTTGGAAGGATCTACCAACAACCTCTGTTTACACACAATGTGTCCTAAAAACACTCCAAAGGGTGAAAATAAAATACACTTCTTGAAGTTCATGGAAATCTGACATTGCCTGCACTTATCCAACATTAATCTCAAACATTCAATATGATCTTTCAGAAGACTAAAGATGGTCCATTCATGAAAGTATGCCTTGTTGAAGGAAAATCTCCCTGCGGACAGGTAGATCTCCTCTTGAGAGCTAGAATCTTAACTCTTAAGACAGAAGACGCTTATCATGGACACTGACTTCCTTTTAGATCTAGATAAATTAGTGTGTGAGGACGAAGGAGAAAAGAAGTAACTTTTACCGGTGTTTGTCCCTGCACAATCCGAGTTGAGCTCCAATATTATGCTCCTCGATAAGCCCTGTAGACAAACAAAGATACAACCACTTCCTACTCTACTGATATTAGCTCGAAATAGATCTATCTATTAGAGACAAATCTGTGTGAGATCAAACACAGATTTGAAAGAAACAGGTCAAGCATATTATATTAAAGAGAACAACAATGAAGAATTATTACAGCCATAGATGTGAGTGTAGCAGCTTCGTCAAGCCTTCCTCGTCTGAACCCTTGCTCAAACAGTCCACACACCAAATGCTGATGTTCCGAAAGACACCTTCTTCATGAGATCATAGGTTGGATGCTTCACAATACTTTCCCCCCCCCCCTTTCTCACCATGAGAAGGCTTGTTTAAATAGGCTTGGAGAGGCCCAACTACTTGAGATATCTTTGGGGTAAGTTGAGGATTTTCCTCCTTTAGTTATGGATCTACCCTAAGATCATGGCTTGACCAAGGATTCGAATCCAACTGCCTTCAGATATTGAGGGGATCTTTCCCTCATTCTTCTCAACAAACCAATTTTCGCCTAGAATAGGTAGTGCTCCTCCAAAAGGGGCATCGAAGAGTTATAGTGCTCCCCAAGAGAAGGAAAGAAAGCGCTGGTGTTATAACGCTCCCCCAGAAGGGTGGACAGATCATTATAATTCTCCCTGACAATGTATAGGGGAGCGCTCCTCCTTGAAACTCAATTTTTAGTGGTCCTTCCAATAGCAAGAGACTTGCATTTCTAGTAGACTGATTCCTCCTCTTCACAACTAATCTTTGAGGTGTCCTAAGTGTCCCTGTCATGTTGTTGGAGACATGACATAGGAAAGAAGGCAGTATGATTTCAGCAACACTTATACACTTGTGGTCAATATGCGACACTTACGACACTTGAAATGACGACACTTGCGACACTTGCAAAGTGAGTAATTTTGAGGTGTAACAGATTGCCCCCCAAAGTATGAATTTAGAAGACGAGAATTGATAACTGAAATACTTTGCAGAATTTCAAGAAAGGGTGTAGGCTCAGAGAACTTGACAGAAGCTGCACACAACCATCAAACAAATGTTAAGACATGCTTCAAACCCAAGGTAGGCATACCTATGCTTGAGTGATAGAGACTTGCAAGGTATGGCCGCCTTAAATACATTGCGGATCCATAATTATGTTGATAAAAGGTATAGCCACTAAAGATACACTATGGATCTATACTCCCATGATCTGAACTGATCGTAGCCACGAAGAATACACATTGGATCCACAATATGACAAGACATAGCCACGACCAATACAAAGTGGATCTATGTGACAATATATGTGTCAATGTTCAAGAGAAACTCTGTCGCAACCTAGGAAAAGTACATATCAGAGTGATCACTCAACCCAGGGTCTTCTTACCGATCCCGATGTAGTACGAATCTAACCATGTGAATAGATGTCCCGATGTCAAACATGGCAGAAACCACTTGATTACCGGTCAATGATGTAAACCGTTAACAAGCGTGAGGGAGATCACCATTAATGTCAATGATTCCTAAGGTACTCTAGTACATTCCAACGAATGTGAATGGATAAGATGAAGTCGAACATCCGTGGAATCATCCGATCAGAGGTCAATGATGTAAAGCCACTGTCGAACGTGAGGAGGCCTGCCATTGAGGCATGTAGGTCCCAAAGTACTAATTAGTTTCTAAGTCTAGTTCCTAGATAATGTGTTGAAGTCGACAGGAATAGACTCGTCGAAGGAGGGCCTTGATGTATCCCCCATCAATGACATGAAACTGACACAACGATGTAATTGGTAGATCAAATGAACATGGACTGACACGGGTATTGAGACAAGATATTTGTGATGGTTGACTCTCTAGGTCGATACTTCCCTTGAACACTGAGGCACAACAGCGGAAACATGACATGGACCAAAACACGATGATGTAGTGGATATTGTGACTTTCGTCGGGTGACCCAAATGAGTAAGAAAAACTCAGAGGATTGGTTCAATGCAGAGGTTCAACGGATTAATATGTGTGCAAAGACAAAGTGTCATGTTCAAGGGCGACTCTAAGAGTTACTTGGTAATGTTCTAAAAAACTGCTTAGCTTGCTTCTTTCAATTTTTTCCCCCATCCAGATAGACGAGTACCTCTTTTTGATTTAACGAGCTCGAGGAGGGTAACACATGCTCAATATAACTTACCTTCGGTGAGTTTCTCTTATTTTGTTTAACGAACTAGAAGAAGTAAGGGTTTGATCCCGTATGGGCCTGTCGATGTTTTTTTTAATGAGTCCAAAGATAGAAAACTCGAAGGTTTTTCATGATTATAGAGTCTGGAAAAACACTTAAAAGAGAACTCTCTCAGTTCCTTTTTCATAAAGTAGTCTGATGAGACCGAAAAAGAGATAAACTATCGCTCAACAGATGTTTTATTCAAATTCTTTAACGAGCGTGAAGAGAACAAGGTCGCTCGACAATCTTTTCATATTTAGAGAGTCTGAAAAGAACTTAAAGATGACTCCAATGTTGTCCTTTTTTCGTAATGTTAGTCTCGCGAGGCCGAAAAAGAGATAAATTATCACTCGAAAGATGCCCTTTCAAACCTTTTAACAAGTGGGAAAGGAAGCAAGATCACTCAATGATATTTTCATGTTTAGAGAGTCTGAAAAGAGCTTAAAGGAGATTCCAGGGGGTTCCTTTTTTGTGTATCCATACAGGTCCGAAAAAGAGATAAAAGTTTACCTGGATGCATTCTCATGTATTTTCGAGCACGAGAAAGAACAAAGACTAAGCTCGGTATGCCCCCAGCTTGAAAATCTAGTGGATTAACTCCAGAATGATCATCAAAGGCTGGAGACATGCCCCCCAAGCTTCAATTCATTCACCAACTTTGAGTTTGTCACCAATTTCTCTAGTAGATGAGAAAAAGGAGAAGGGTGGATGAAAAGAAGGTTCAAGAGAGGTGACTATTTCATTTTTTAACAAGCTTGACATAGGAAAAGAACTATGCTCGTGGCCTCTATTTCATTTTTTAACGAGCTTGCCACAGAGAAGAGAAACTATGCTCGTGACTGCTTCTTGATCATGGCTTCTAAGAGGATAATGCTCTGGAAGGATACCATGTCAAGGGATAGAACTCGGTCATGGATTCCAGGAGATCTTCGCTGGATGGAAGATAATCACTCGGGAAGGAACACATGTTGAGGGTCGAGATAGAAGTAAGGAGATTAGGCTCCAATAATCCTATCGAAGAAATCACCATGTCCACTACTGGATCCAAATCATCGGAAGTTGAAATCATGGGAGATGATGGAAAATCAACATCAGGAGGGGAGATAGGCTGTATATTTGCCCGGATTTCTTCACGAGGGGGAAGAAAAGAGGATCGATGATGGTTATTATCCCGAGGTAACCTATTAATGCGAAGCAATTCCGGAATAGATTCATCCGAGGGAAAAATGGGGGAAATGTAATCAATCGCAGACGGCAAGGAACTCAACCAGGATTGCATCAAGGAATTGTCGGGTGCCAATAGATGTTGGTCATCTGATGAGGGAGAAGCGGATTAGATAGAAAAGCATGATGGTTCGGCTGGACCAAGTGGCACAGTGTCACCTAGTGCATTGAATTCCGATGGATGAGGTACAATCCAAGGGTCAGATGATTCCAAAGATTGATAAGCCACGGTCGAAATCATATCGACGGTGGAAATATGATGTATAGTCGATGGAAGTGGTGTAGGGAAGGTACCCATGAGGCTAGAATATTTCAGTAAGCCAACACCAATGCTTTCATACATGATCTTGTGGTCTCCCAAGAAAGGAATATTGTTGGTAGCGAGAATGTGAGCATCAGTCGTGCAGAAATCCAACTGATCAACAGTGACAATTTTGCCTTGATGAGGAAATTGGACACATCGAAAAACTAACGAGGCAACGATAGTCATAGCATAAAACCAACTTCTTCCAAGTAACAAGTTGTAATTGAGGGGAGTATCAACCACCTCAACATCAACAATAACAATTTTTCCACCCAATTGGATGGGCAGGGACTGTAAAAGCCCATGGGGATGAAAACCTCATCCATCGAAGGTGTGTAACATCGTTGGGGATTTATTGAGTGCTGGTGATTTTAAACCTTTCCAACACACCAAAGACATGACACAAGTTGAGGCTCCCTCATCCAGAATATTTCGGTGGATTTGTTGATTATGAACAACAACATCAACTTGAAAAGCAAGTTGGTGAGAGAGTCGAGACGTATAATTGTCCAGGTTAAACATGATATGGTTGGATGACTCGGGATCAACAGTGCCAAGAGCGACCAAGAGCATTCTACGTTGACTGGGGCAGTGCTGTAGAACTTTTAACGCAGACATAACACATGGTGCTTGAGCGGCACGTGAACTAGGATTAAAGGTAGCTTTTCAAATAGTTCTCTTAAAAGGGCGTAAGATAGATTCGAATGTGGGTTTCTCAATCTGAAGTGGTCCAGACGGAGGATTAATCGATGGAAGACTAACGAAGGACGATGATGGATCCAGTAAAGTACCGGTACCGTTAATGTATTTTCCTTTGTCAGGGTTACCTGGTGTGTCGTATGTCTTAGAGCGAGCAGTCAAATTAATCCCATTAAACATATAAATATCTGCACTCGACGAGGCCTCATCATTAGGATGGCTAGAACTGCCCCCAGAAGAGGGGGTTTTAGCAACCATGGATTGTTGCTGTGGAAAAGGCCGAGTAAGCACAGTGGGTTGTGACTTTCCTTGGAAAATTTTGGCCACTTCATTGCAAAGTGGACAGTTTCGAGTGTAGTGATCATCACCACAAATGATACACAGGAATTTCAGTTTTCGTTGTGTTTGCTTTTTGGTAGCAGGTGTTTGATTTTTTGGTTGTTCATTGTTATTTTTTAATTTATTCTTTGTCTTCTTCTTACCTCTGGATTGTTGTGAAGGGGTAGATTGAACTGCATTCATCTCAGAGATCTGAGTTTGGGGGGAGGTAGAGGAGAGTGTGAGTGAATGGGAAGTAGATTGAGTTTTGACGGAACCGATAACACCATCTGCATGAGATGAGGATGACAGTTTAGAAGGATCGGTATTAGCTCTAGCAACATTCGGAAGCAAATCATACAAAGTAACAGATTGCGAATAAACCAAATCTAAGTACTGAGCCTGAGCGATGGCTTGTTCCTCAGTGACCGCACCACCCATAGCGACATTGCGAGCGATCGAGGGCAACAATGATTTAGTAAACCATTATGCCAATAGTATGTCAGGAATGACTGCCTTGATCATCCTTCGTCGTTGCCTCCACTCATGAATATGGTCAGAGATGTGCACAAAGTTAGTTTGATGAAGGGAGGTCAAGAGTTCAGTACCCATCTCGTAGAGAATAGGCAGTTGAAAGTGTGTGAGGAAGGACATGGCGAGGGAATTGAAATCATGAAAATAAGCACATGGTAGTTCAATATACCACTTTGTTGCTGAGCCTGTAAGTGTTCACTGGAAAAGACGCAAACGTACAGAATCATCCATGAGGGAGTTTGATGAACACCACAAATGGAAAGTCATCACATGGTTGTTTAGATCTTCGCCAGATTTTCTGTCAAATTTTGAAATATCAGAAGGAAGTTTAGCTGGAATGACTGGCCAAACCGATGAATGAAAAATAGGATTATTAGTTAACCGAGACAAGTCTGGGAGATCTAGAGTCGCAAGGAAAGGTAGTTGTTGGTTAATTTACGGATGCTACTGGTGCAACATAGGAACACCAGTAGGACCATAAGTTGGGTTAGGTGGATAGTTGTAACCAGTAGGTCCTCCTACATACGGTTGTTGTTGGCCAGGATAAACAAGATTCGATGGTGGATGAGAAACATTTGCATAACCCTGTGGGTTCTGAGCATTATAGGCCAGGTGATTTTCTTGCCCATGAGGAGGATAATCATTTTTCCCTTGAGAATGGTAAGGAGTAAATCTCGGAGGCGGATACACATTAGACCCATGAGGAGGATCAGACTGTGGTCCCGGAGAACTCCAGGTGGTGTTTGGGATGCCGCCCAGATAAGATTGTCCGTAAGATGTTCCAGAAGGAACAGGATTTGATACCCCTCCTAGTGGATTATGAGATGAGTGCCCCCCAACGTGGGGTTGAATGAAAGTACCCCCTGAAGATACTCCCCAGGATTGTGAAGGGTTTCCAGCAAACAAAGGTTGCCCCCCTTCTAGCGGTGGATTTACAACCGGGGTTTAGGCCATTTTGTAAAGTATAAATAAATAGCTAGGTGACATAAGTAGGGGTCGATAAGCTAAGTGATAAGTGCAAGTATGTTTTGTAGATGCTATGTGCATAATGGGAGAAAATTTTAGAGCTAAGTGCAAGTGGTTGTAATAGACTATGAAAGGCTTTGTGCTAGACCTAGCTTAGGGAAGGAGGATCCGGCGAGGTGCGCACAGATCTCTTGTCCTATGCAGAGTAGGGTTTTTGTGGCTCTGTGCATGTGGATGATTGATTGAAGCTAATAAAGAAGAAGAGTTGGTGGACGTAGCCCCAGGGAGGGGGTGAACCACGTAAATACTGTGTTATTCTACTTTGTGTGATGTTCTTATGTTTTCATGTCTTTCTTTACTTGCTAAGTGCTTTGATATGAATAGATAGATCTGTTGATGCTTTGTGCTTATGATGACCCTGCATGCTAGATTTGACCTATGTGAACTTGCTTAGTGCTCAAATCTGCTAGATCTAATCTATTTCTTTATGCTAACTGCTTAGATACATTAGATACAGGTGAATGTTGCAATGCTCTGTTTTATCTGCGAAGTAGATATTGGTTAAATAATGATGAAATGACGGTGCTAAGTATTCTATTAAGTATCATAATCACATATCTGTGTCCCAGCTAAGGTTGCAAACACCTAAGTCCTGCAACCACCCCTGCCTCTACCTCGGGTGAGACTTCATCTACTTCGCAGGTGTTGTCGAAAGGGCCGGTAGTTAGGGTTTTATTGGTGCATTGAACCCTGGGTCATCCCCTATGCCAACAAATGGTTCCGTTGCCGGGAATTGAAAATGTGATTGTTGGGAACTGAGAAAAAAGAATCTTTGTGCAAAGATCCGACCTGAAATTGTGAAAGCTCTGTGCATAGATATGTTTCTCTAGTGCACAGTACTCTACTTAGTTTGACAAGCTCTGTGCCAGAAAAAGAAGTCCGATCTGAAGAAAAGAGGTAAGATCTGAAAGCTTTGTGCTCTGAGAAAGGTAAAAGTGAGAAATTTTGATTAAAATAAGTAAGATCTGCAAGCTCTGTGCTCTGATAAAGGTAAGAATATTGAAAAAATATAGATCTAAAAGCTTTGTGCTCTGTAGAAGTAAGATAAGTGAATTTATTTTTTTCAACAGTATGGATCTAGGTATGTTTGATAGTTTCTATCCTAGCTTGAAAACTAGGGCATTAATAGATGAAAGAAGATTTGATATGAGTAGATCTGATAAGAATAGTGAAAGGTATGTTATACCTATGCATAGAAAGAATTTTTGGACTAACAAGTGGATGCAGGATCCTAGAAAGAAATGTTTGCAGGTTAGCTACCATGATCCTAGCATGCAACATAGGAAAGGCTAGGGATCATTTAAAAGAAGCAGAGGATTAACCCTCTGTTACAGTTGTAGAAAACCAGGACATCTTGCTAAGGAATGCCCTGGGAGAAGAACCAATTGTCTTTGTTGCAAAGCTATGGACCATGAAGTATTGGATTGTCCTAGAATGATTGCTAATCTTGAAGAAATGAACATGAGACAAGAACACCCTAGGGCAGATCCAAAAACTAAGATTATGGTAGAACCCCAGAAATAATTTGAGAAAGTATTGCTACAGATGAAAGAAACCCTAAATGGCCACTGACATGTCAGATTATCAGAGATCTTCAAAGAAAAAGAGTGCATTGAAGCAAGAATAAGAAACTTCGACGTTGATTGTGTTTTGGATGAGGAAACACAGGTGGATATTATGACAGAAGGAACTTGGGAAATTTTAGGAAATCCTGCTATGATTCCTTCACTAGGAGGAATGGGATTATTCAGAGGAAAATTGATAACCTTATGTGGAAGACTTACCAAGCTACTTCAATCAGTCATGAGGTCATAGTTATCTTGGTAATTCTTCCACATAAATTTATTGATTTTGAGGTTATTAAATTTATTGAGGACAATGCTCCAATTACCATGTTACTAGTAAAACTTTGGATTGAAAGAGATCAGGCCAGAAGGAAAGAAGAAGAGGAATTTTTAGAAAAATAGAAGTAAGGGTTAAAAGAATTCATAACTAGAAGGATTTCACACTTGATCGAAGAACAGGAGAACAGATTGAAACCATTTAACAACAACGACATAGATGTCGAAGTTTCAAGAACACTATAAGACCCACATAAGATTGAAGTACCTATTCGAGATAAAGAAGAAGGATCACCCTCGAATCTTAGGAAAGAATCTCAACAACAGAAAGTAACTATGTCAAAAGAAGATAAGAATCAGAATGGAAAAAGGCATACTGAGATGAATCTCACTGGGAAGAAGGCTAGAAATATAAGTAAGAAGAGAGCCATGATTGAAAAGTTGCAGAAGGTTCCAGAGGGAACCTCGCAGAAGGAAAATTTGCAAAATTGGAGCTTTGTCGAGATATCATAACAATGATACATGGCACTTCACCATGGTGAAGCAATATAGCCATTAGGGACATTATAACGGTTCGACCGACATTCCGAATGGATAGAAAGACATTTATGGATAAACAACTCGCCATCCGACCGTTGGGACCGCGCCATAATGGACATAATAGAGTTAATGAAGGATTCATACCCATTGCAAGCGACCCATTGCCGAGTTACCTATTTATCCCGTCGCGCCATGCATCAATAACACTTTTACCAATCGTGAATTTGAGCTCGTAGACTTGTTGATTCTACACAGTGGTCATTGTGCTATTTCCCTCTATCCTATTGCAGTGTCTAAGTTACCTTCCGAACCCGAAGATTTCCAACCCCGAGTGTGTATGTCAGACGAGTTGAGCGCAACAGAGAAAGTTGTTGAAGAAGTTCTGATTGACCTCATGATTGAAAGAGTCATGTCGATGTCAACAGGTGTACAAGCATCATCGACGAGAGGACTGCAAGCCTCTCCATCGACTGCTCGTAGAGCCAGACCATCTCAACCATCAGATGAAAAGAGAACCAAGCACAGGGATGATCTAGCGAATGGAAAATTGATCCCGACTATATTACCCACCTATATTCCACCTCTGAGCAGTGTAGTAAATCAAGAGAGCGTACATAGAGATTTTGAGTATGCCTTGGTCACTACGTACCTCTCGAAGGGGATCCACACAGTTCGAGCAGACCAAGATAATATTATAGCGTTGAAGTTCAGCGACTTCAACCTCGGAGATCGCAAAGTATATAACACGCTCGCCCCACATAAGTACCTGATCAGAACTAAGGGGAAGAATTCGAATATAATCCCCCAGTCGTGGACCATGAACCTCACACAGTCCACCTTGTTGAATGTCATGAAGATTCCCCACTTCGGAAGACACCAGGAGGTGAATGCATGTTTCAAGCTGCTGTTGTCTTGTTACCATGGTGGTTATTTGTGGCTAAACCATCGTATAATATTTGATCCAATGCTGATCAATCAGATCACAGGTTTGAGTATGCAAGGACCTGATCCATAAGAGTTTTAGCCCGAAAAATCCATGGATCACACTCTAGCACAGAAAATCAAGGACACTTATGGATATGTCGAGAAGGGAATGTGAAGCTACAAGGTAGCTTCTATCCAAAGTGGTGCAGTGTGCCTCACCTGTCAGTTGATTGTAGGGAAGTTAGTAAGAAAGAACCGACCTACCCAAGTCACCGGTTTTGTAGTCGACCTCGCAGGGAAATGCGTAGAAGGCCTTCAGAGGAACTGGGAGAAGTACCTTGTGAACCAGTTGGAACTCAATTGCAGAGAAGCACAGGATCAAGGATATGAATTTCATTTGAGCTGGCTCTTGATCCTTATAGATTTTATTTCCTGGGATATGCCAGAAGGTGCGAACTTCCCAGACATCGAGCCTTTTGAACCACTAGCCGCAAAGTTCAGTACGTTGTGGTATTCAAACGATATGAATAAACAGTGGCAGTCAAATGTTGTTTTTCATACCTACTACAATCAGCTAAAGATAGATGTCCAGTCTGAGCCTCGCATGACCCCGAACACTCTACATCGGTTCCGACCTTTGATGAAGTTCAACGCGGATCGACATTTTATTTACATTACAGCGCACGCCGACGAACACAAGAAACAATTTCAATCCTAATACAAGATAACGGAGGAGGTCTTGGAGGAGATCACTAAGGACTGGTCGGCGGATCTCCTCATTCCAGCAGACCCTGCAGAGATATCCAACATCGAAAACCCATAAATTATGCAGGATACACCCGGACCTAGCAGACAAAAGAAGACCGAAGAAGTCCAAGAAATAGACAACGCATCCGTAAAGGCTTCTTCCATATCACCAGAGCAAGGAGGTGATGACAAAGAGTTGAATGAAAAAGAAGTTGAACAAAAGCAAGGAGACAAGGTTGATCCCCTGAAGAAGAGGAAGGGTTCACCTCTGAAACCTTCCTCTCGAAAGAAATCAAAAGCCTCCATGACCAAGATGCAGACTGTCCTCACCTCCAATGACTTCGATTTCCTCATAGAAGCCCTGCAATATGCTTCACTGGAAATAGCAGAGAAACAAGAAGCAAATCAAGAGGATATGTATGATCGAATTGAGACTGAACTCCAAGGGGTACAACACGCCCTACAGTCCATCCGCGCAGTATCCACAGCGCCGGGAGAACTAGAATTGGGAGATGAGTCGGCTCAACTCCAGTGCCTAGCCGATACAGTCGAAGCTCACGTTCGACGAGAACAAGAAGAAATAGAGAAAGCCACCCAGGATTTGACACAAGTACAAGGAGTAGTCATAGAGAAATGCAATGCTGCAGAACAGGAAAAGCTTGCTCTCCAAGTGAAGTTTGATGAAGAGAAAGCACAACTACAACAAGAAAAGGAACAGTTGCATGCGGAGCAAATCAAAGTAAAAGAAGCGGTCAACAGATAACTTTGCTCTGTGATAGTCTTAGAAATCAAGGCAGGAGATAGAGTTACACAACATGTGAACCAGCTCGCAGAAGCCATCCAACATCTACAACAACGCATAGAGGATTTGGAGCTACGCACTGTACCTGAGACCCCACACTATGTAAGAGACCAAAGAGAAGTAACCTCCTGGAGCGTAGTTGAAAGGCTAAAGGCTCTTACCCTGGAATGCAAGAAACTTACCGATCACAGTGCCCAAACCTATGAACAGCTCATGGAGAACCCAGAATTGAAGGCATTGGAATTGCAGCTCCAAGAGGTGAAGTATCAAGTTGAAAAGATACAAGTGCAGTTGAAGCCCTTGTCAACTGTGGAAAGAATGAAACGCTCCCAAGAAAAACACACCGCCCAACAATAGATCCACACTATCCAGAGTAGAGTTATGGAAGTAACTCAGAAACTCCAACCTGTACAAGAAAAGGCTTATCATTTGTTTACAGAGGTAGAAGGACAAGGAGCAAAGCTAGAGCAGGTTGTCTCTACAACTGAACAACATCTAGAGGGACCTATCAATGATACAATCATCCAAGAGTTCGCTGAACAGGAGGCCGTAGCACAATAGCAAGTCGAAGCAGCTTGATCCAAGCTTGAGGCATTCGAAGTAGAACTAGTCAAACCAAAGTGACTTGGGATGAGTCACAGGGGAGTGTTGGGGGCCTGTTGGCCCTTGACCAAGTTTTGTGAGATCCTTGGTCAAGTTTGACCTATTTTGGGACTTCGATAGCCTATCGAAGGCGAAGCACAAGACGAAGCAAAGATCACGGGAGCTCGACCCCTTTTTGGGTCCTTTTTGGGTTATGGGATTATGTAAAGGGTATGGGATGTTGACCCATGGGTTTACCCATGTTTAGGCCATTTTGTAAATTATAAATAAGTATCTAGGTGACATAAGTAGGGGCCGATAAGCTAAGTGCTAAGTGCAAGTATGTTTTGTAGATGCTATGTGCATAATGGGAGAAACTTGTAGAGCTAAGTGCAAGTGGTTGTAATAGACTATGAAAGTCTTTGTGCTAGACCAAGCTCGAGGAAGGAGGATCTCGCGAGGTGCACGCAGATCTCTTGTCCTATGCGAAGTAGGGTTTTTGTGGCTCTGTGCATGTAGATGACTGATTGAAGCTAATAAAAAAGAAGAGTTAGTGGACGTAACCCCAGGGAGGGGGTGAACCACGTAAATACTGTGTTATTCTGATCTATGTGATGTTCTTATGTGTTCCTGTCTTTCTTTACTTGCTAAGTGCTTTGATATGAATAGATAGATCTGTTGATTCTTTGTGCTTATGATGACCCTGGATGCTAGATATAACCTATGTGAACTTGCTTAGTGCTCGAATATGCTAGATCTAATATATTTCTTTATGCTAAGTTCTTAGATAAATTAGATCTGGGTGAATGTTGCGATGCTCTGTTTTATCTACGAAGTAGATATTGGTTAAATAATGATGAACTAACGATTCTAAGTGCTCTATTAAGTATCATATTCATAGATCTATGTCCCAGCTAAGGTTGCAGACACCTAAGTCTTGCAACCACCCCTTCCTCTACCTCGGGTTAGACTTCATCTGCTTCGCAGGTGTTGTCAAAAGGGTCGATAGTTAGGTTTTTGTTGGTGCGTTGTTGTAGCGTTGAACCCTGGGTCTGCCCTTGTGCCAACACATCTGCTGTAGGATTAATGTAATCCTGTTGTCCTCCTGTCAGTTTATAGATATTCTCTAGCTCATAGGCGTGGTCTTCTTCCCTTATAGGTTCTGTGTATTAGAGACCTTCATCAGGATTGAGGGGTGCAATGACCCTAAGGCCATCACCCTCAAATGTCGTTCTTCTCTTTTTTGGGTCAACAACAGTCAAATTGTTGAAATCCCAATCAATACCCAACAACACAAGATAGGGACAACTATCATCAACAATCTCAATCACTTCGAAGTCTACAAATGTTCTTACCCCATCATGTCCACATGGACATGCTCTAATCTTCCAAAGGGGCTCACCACCTACTGATTAGCCATTTGGGGCCTAATAGGAGAGTAAATCAATTTAGGTTTTCCCATTAGTGCCCAAGTATGCTTTGTCATAAAATTTACTTCTGATCCCGGGTTGAGGACCACATAGTCCATGTCGTAGTCTCGAATCTGAGCACAAAGGTGCAATTCCTTGCTTGTCCTCCTTTTCCTAGATACTTGATTCATAACTCTACTCAGCAGAGAGTCTATTCTTCCAATTTCATATTGTCTTATCAGGTGTTGTAGTTCCTTCACAACTCTTTCATCTTTAATCAAATTGATACAAGCATACAAGAAGTCCATAGTCTTGCTTACCTCTTTTCCTTGCCTAAGTGGGATAGACTAATTGAATGCCAGAGGCACTTCACATTCGTTTACTTCTGGTTGTTCCTTAGGTGAAGAAGCTTGTTCTCCTACAAATTCTCTTCTTGATTCTTCAAAAGTATGCTTCTCTCTCCTTGGATCAAACAATGGCGCCTTCTCTGCAGCTCTTCTGATCCATGAGCCATCTGTAGTATTTTCTGGAGTCACCCTATATTATCCTATAGCAACGCCTCCTCTAGTAATAACAACGACTTTGGGTTCCTCACTGTGAGGTTCAGCTGATATTAGTTGGACTTGTTGGTTTCCACCTCGTATTTCCTGAAGTTTAGCTAACAATACTAGACAATATTTGATTACATGATCAAACAAATTACATTAGTTGCAAGTAGTACAAGGGTTCTAACAATCCCTTTCCAAATGACCTGGCTGGGCATAGTTATAGAAAATAATCTAACCTCGACCTCGACCCATAACTCCTCCCTGTCCTCTTCCTTTGAACCCACCATGAAGGTTGAAGTTTCCTCTTCCTGGGGAGTTGAATTGCGCAACATTCCCTTCTTGTTGTAAATCTCCTTTAATTCTATATGTATCCCTTGATCTTTCATGCATGAGGTCATAAGCCCTACAATCCTTCTCATCATGCCCCATAGATTTGTAGAATGTACAATAAATCTTGGTGGGTGTCTGGACATATTTATGCATATAATAGCATTCACTAGGGCGATGTCTAGTTCTACATACCTCACACCATGGTACAATAGCTTGCTTCAACGGGTTAGGGCTCCAGAGGCCAAGTATTCGTTAAATAAGGGACAATGTTCTTTGTCATGGCCCTCTGATTTACATCTGATACACCAGATGTCTTCTCTTTTCTCCTTTCCTTTATCTTTCTTCATGTCTTCAACCTGTAAATATAAACTAGTTAATTGATTCAAAATCTGACTCATACCTGGGATAGATTCTCCTACAAGGGATTTTCTAGTTTCATAGAAATCTCTAATGCTTCAGCCTACAAAGCGACCTTCTGTTGCATCAGAGGAACTCTAATGTGTGGTAGGATGGTGGCGATGAACCATTCCTTATTTTGTTCATCTGAAATATGAAAACTTAAATGGCCTGTTAGGGTCTTAAACCTCTGATCAAACTCCCAAACAGGTTTAGTCACCTTCTACTTGATTTCCTTTAACTCTGTAATGCACTGCAACTCCGACTTAGGTTTCTTGAATTCTGCACTCAATGCACTCTTAATGTCATTCAGTGGTTTAGGTTGTACAACTCCTGAAACAAACTTCATATACCAACTCAATGCCCGATCCCTCAAGGTAGTACTAAACTGAGCTCTCTTAACATCTTCATCGATGACTTTCTTAATGCTCCATACAACTTCTCATAAAAACCAGTGCTGGTCAGGATCCTCAGATCCATCTCCTTTGAAAATGGGTAACCTCATCTCATCTTCCATGGATCTTCCTTGTTTTCTCGAGTGAGTATGTACTAAACTGCTTGTAATAGTGCTCTGAGTGCTCTGATTACTCTGGTTACTCTGGCTACTTAATGCTGCTAAAACAACAGGAGGAGTAATAATACTTACTTTGATAGTAGGCACATTCCCTAAAGTTTCTGGTTCTTCTCGGCAAAGTTCTTCACTCTCTACTTCCTCTACCCTTGCAAACTCTGAATACTCCTCGTCTAATCTCCCTGCTTCTTCTCCACTGTAGAAATCTTTGTCTTGTGCCAATGGTCTGTAACTCTTCTTAAACAGGTTCGCAAGAGGAAGCTTTCTGAATGATCTCCCACTGCGCGTGTGTCCAGCCTCAGTGTCATTTTCGTTGTTTGAATTCTTGAACATTAGCTTTAAAATCCAACTGATTACTGTATCTTAAAGATATTATTCTCATGCAATAGAATCTTAATCTTCAGCTTCAAAAAGTCTAGAAACTTTCCTCTCGGTCACTTAAAGAAATACCTCTCTTCTTGACTATATGACTCTACTATGTTGATGACAAACTCAGTAATGTACCCTCCAATAGTGCTATCAAACCATAGATCCACTGTTCTAGACACAACGTTATCGACTCTCTTGACTTTCTTGATCAACGTCATTGTCCAAACCATTGGTGGTCTAGATCTGATCTCAAACTGAGCGTCTGCTAATCTAGCTAACCACTCGTACAACTCCTTATGAACTCCTGCAAAGAAAATCTCATGCACGTTAGTAAAGATGTACCTTCCCTACCAATCTTCAATACTAATGTTAGGGTTCTTGTTTTGAGCTTTGATGAAGTCCCTTTCTTGTTCTTCTATCCACTTATGAATCTCTGTCTTCGATGGGAACCACCTTGACATTCCCTCAAGAAGATCCCGGTCCCGACAATAGAACCATTTGTTGGCATAGGGGTAGACCCAGGGTTCAACTCTAACAATGCACCAACAAACCCTAACTACTGGCCCTTTCGGCAACACCTACGAAGCAGATGAAGTCTCACCCAAAGTAGCAATAGGGGGGTTGCAGGACACAGGTGTCTACAACCAGAGGAAGTGAAAGATGATTCCAAAATAACAATGAAATGCAACCTAGAGGTTCTTAACAATATTCTTCTTAGCTTCGTGCAATTAGTTATTTCTTCCTATCTTTAGTAAAGGAAATAATAATGCAATCACAGTATAAAAGATAACAAATAACACAACATCAATCACATAGAACAACATTATTTTACGTGGTTCACCCTCTCCCTAGGGCTACGTCCACAGAACTGTGTTTCTTGATATAATAGATGAAAACATACAGTTCTATCTACGCACTTAGCTGCAGATCATTCTCTCTCTTCCTCTTTATTTCCCCTCCCTGCGCACCTAGCTGCAGGGTTGATCTTCTCACCTAGCTGAAGATACAGAATACAAGAATACTCTACAACAAAAACACTTCTATATCTCAATATTGCTATCACCAACCCCTATCCACTCTTCTAGACCTCTTTTTATACATTCCATGAATCTTAGACAACCCTAGACCGAAGCCTAGGTTCCAAAAACCTAGGTCCAAAACCCTAGGTGCTAAAACCCTAGATGCCAGAACCCTAGGTCCACATAACCCGTATTTTAAGGGCTTCGCCAACCTATTCTTCCTTCTTCTCTGTGAGGTGCTCCAAAGCACCCATTGGTTTCCTCTTTCGCTTGTTGACTTGTCCACGATCTATCCTCTTTGCTACTTTGTCCTCCTTGATCTTCTCTTCCAATGACTTGCTTTCCCTTACTTCGCTCCTTCTTTTATGCTTCTTTAACCACTTCGACCCCTCCTCGATTTGTGTGCCTTCCGCGCACTTTGCACTTTGTCTTTATTCTTCTTTAATATTTTCTTTCTTCCTTAGTACATGACCAAGGGCCGACATGGGGCCATCCCTTCATCTGTGTTCCATTCAATTCTACATCCCCATTTCAACATCTCACTTATTGGATGTAGGATTGGCATGGGGGATGAGTGAGCAGTCAGAGGAGAATTCTCCTACTAGTCCTCCATTCCATATTGAAGTCGGCCTATTGAATGTTGCATGGGGGCTCATCGTTGGGATCCACAGGCTCTCTGTGACCTCCCTCTTTCCTGGACTCTCGACATTGCCAACAAAGTGAAGTAAGTTACTCCAGGGTAGGAGCATAAGGAAACCAAATGTAACCTTTGCTCACAACCCACAATAATGAATAGCCAAAGCTCCCATGCCTCTTCTATATAGTCCCCAACCTTCCTAGCCATCTTTCCCATCCTACTCAAGCATAAATGTTGATGGGTGACCATAATGGGTTGAGTGAGCTGGTAGTAATTTCCATTAATTGTCCTTGTACCTTTGAAATCTGCTTCGACCTTTTCCATCTTATGTGAATGGATAGTGCGCCATGGGTAATAAGGCTGGAATATCTCGTGCACATGCTCACTAGGTGCCTTGGGATAGCACTTGGAAAGCTTTTAATTTCCATTCGTAAACTCATGGGAAGGAAGATAGCACCCCACCTGGGGAGGAGTCATCCAATGTAGCCATGTATGTACATTCTCAAAACAAGGGGTGCATTGGTGAATGAGAAGAGATACAACTTAGTTCACCCTCTTTTTGTTCAATGTCAACATTGGCCAATTTATCTTCTATTTTATTGGCCTCCCTCCAAACATGTGTGGGAATGAGGACCAAAACAAGGGAGAGAAAATTATTCAGAAATTCCAAGCTTCCCAGGAAACTCCAACTGGGAGAAATTTTGGACGGCTCAGAAACATGTAGGATTTTAGTTAGAATACCTACGATAGTTTGAGAATCCCCTTACACAATTAATTGGTGGAAGCTCAATTGTATTGCATCTTGGATTCCATTGGTGAGAGCCCATAATTCAACAACATTATTGGAGTTGTGTCCGAGATAGACCACCAGAATGTGACAGAGTCAACCCTTCTCATCAAGATAGGCAACTCCATATCCTGCAGGTCCCGGGTTCCCCTTGTAAGCCCCGTCAAAATTTAGTTTAATGAAGCTTGGAGGAGGATGTTTCCATTTGACAAATCCTTTTGGAGATGGAACAATAGAATGAGAAGGATCAAGATCTGGGGTGAGACAAAGATCCCAGTGGTTCAAAATGGCTTGTTCATTGGGATCACATTTTTTCTCATTAGTTGACCAGTTTATTTTCCTCATAGTTTCCACTAAGTTGTGAAGAATTTTAGGCCATATATAAGTCCAGGGAGCCAGGACATCATGGAAGATTTTCCTATTTTGTTCCTTCCAAATATTCCATATAATGAAGCTCGGTAGGAGCTGCCAGATTCTATTGAGGATTTCATTCTTGTAGGCCAGGGGGTGCAAGCCAGAGATGGTGTTGAAAATGTTTTCTCTGTGACAATCCGTAGTGCACATCACTTGAGTTTCCTAGTCCCAAAGATTCAAGCTATAGTGACATTGCTTTAGAAGGTGTTCCATGGTTTCCTCTGCATGCATGCACAAAGGGCATAAAGAGGGCCCAACAAATCCCGTTTTTATCAAATTATCCCATGTTAGGATGTGATTGTTGACTACTAGCCAGAGGAAAAGACTTATTTTGGGCCATAAGTTTTCCTTCCAAATGTTGCGCCATACCATATCCTGATCCATGGAATGGAATTTAGTTTCTATATTGTAGGATTATTTGATGTTGAAGATTCCTTTAGGAGAGTGACCCCACCTTAGATTATACGATCCCA
>ML849951.1:0-17871 GCA_009831015.1 Picea engelmannii
TGTGCTTTTGATAGCAATTATTTTAGTTATTACTTTGTAAATGAGGTTACAAAGTGAAATAGGTTTGAAGTCACCAAAGGAGATTGGGTTCGACCTCTTAGGAATCAAAGAAAAAATATTGCACTGAGAGCTCCCGAGATTCTACCAAAAACTCTCAACTCCTCCACTACCCTAAGGATTTCTTCTTCTAAAAGATCATAAAAACCAATATAAAAATCCATTGTCCAACTGTCTGGACCCAAACTCTTTGACTTTTTGAAACCTGTTAGTACCTCCTTCAACTCATGCTTTGTAACTAGGGCCTCCATCTTGTTGTTCATTTCTTGATAAAAAAACCTAAGGAATAATCAAATCACTCTCATATGCTCAACTATGTGATTCTTCACTAGTTCCATGAAAAGGGTTTCAAAATGAGCCATCCCAACAACCGATATTTCTTTGAAAGACCTAATTTTAGTACCATATGGACAATCCAATTCCAAAATGGTATTGAATGCTTTTATGTGGGAAACAAATTTGTGAAAAATATTTTCATTATTGTCCCCCTCCTCGAGCCAAATGGCCTGACTTTTGAGCCTCCATGTGGTTTCTTCAATGGCCAAGAGACAATGTTTCTATTCTTCCAGAGCTTTGAGCTCTTTCCGTTCTTCAGGGGTAAATACCCCCACCAAATTTTGGGAAAAGAGCCTAGTTATATTCTCCTCGACCTTCAACAAATCAACCTAACAAGAAGCCCTTTTCTTTTTGTACCAATCTCCAACTAGCTTCTTGACAAGCTTCAAATTTGCCACGAATTGAGACATTGCAGTTTCACTTGTTGAAGGATTAAAAGGTTTCCGGTTATCATGAATAAGCCTCTAGAAATCCTCCTCTCCTATCCAAACATGATTAAATTTAAAGGGGCATGGGGGTTTCTCATCATCTTTTTTCCAGTTGAAGAATAATTGGACAATACTTCGAAGAACCACCCACTCCTATAGAAGACCTGTACCATTAAATTTCCTCCACCAAACGCTCTGTCAACAAAAAATTGTTTAAACGCTTTGAAACTCCCAATGCACCACTTCAACCATCCCTCCAAGCCTAAGACACCAGAACAAGTTCTATGTCAACAAGCTTAGATTCTTTAAACCGATGGGAAAAATAGTGTGCTAACAAATCTTGCCTTGTTTAATTCCCCCAAACCTCTCTTGGGGATATTGTCAAATTCAAGTCATCGCTTAGAACAATTGTATCCTCCCTCAAAACCCCATAATCAAATAATGAGTCCCAATAAGTCCTTCAGTCCACATATGGTTTGTTATCGCACAAATTGTAGCTTGGAAAAATCCCAACCTAAGTCACAAAGGTGAGACAACTATGCGAGTACCTACCCAGTTTCACCTTAGATACACACTACCCTCGCTTTAGTGATGATGAAATCACCAGAAGGGGGGAATCCTGGTGACCCTAGGGGCATTGAGATGGAAAGTAAGAGAGTGATTCAATGGACACCCCTATAGGTCAAGATTGGAAAAGGAGTAAGGCTTGAGAATGAGTCTTGTAGAGGGAGAATGGTTTCCAAGTGTTGTGTACCTGCAAAAACAAAGTTAGCTCTGCCCAGAACAAGACAAGTGATAGACATAGAAGCCTTAAACCAAAGGGAATCAAGCAAGAATCCTTGATGTCTCAAATTGCATCAGTATGGAGATATATAGATCAACAATAAAAGATGTTAATAGCTGCAGATTTAACCATCCAAAATCTAGTACAAAATATCAGAAATAAAGCTAGCAATGACTAGTCAAACTTCCAATGATTAAAGCAAGATTTTAGTGGTGATTAGTGGATGTTATACGATGTTATCAAAAAGTTATTATGAAAACCAAGTGGCTGTAGAAAACAATTGCTACAACAACAAATTCTAGCCACCAAAATCAACAAACAATCTACCCAAATGATAGCCAATGACAAGTAGTTTAATAATGGTAGCTTGTAAGCAAATTTCAGTGGTAGAATAGTGAGAAATAGATGAAGAAAATGTGATTTTGCAGCAGCCCTAATGGTTGTAGATTTAATTTGTAACAAAAAACAGAATTACAAGGATAAAGAAGAAGCCCTTGAAGCACAAGAAAGCTTATGGTATGAAGAATGGATTCCAACTTGAATAATTGCAATACCTCAATTTTCACATATACCAATGCAATGGTTTTATATCTCCAATGAAAAAAGACTAGTGACTTTTCAATTGGGTTATGGAGTCTCTTGTGTAAGATTTAGAGTTTTTACTTCTCTAGGGGTGTAAGCCTTTTTACTCCCTAGAGCAAACAAAACCTAACAAGGTAAATCTATGAGGGTGTACACCCTTTTACTCCTCCTAGCAACCTTTGCAAAGTAGCTTATTCAAGACAATAATGATAGATCTTAGTGGAGGGTGTATGCCTTTATACTCCTCCAAGGTTTTAGACAAATATAACTTGAGACAAGAAGAGAAAAACACAATTAATGCAAAAATTCCTTTCTAAGAAAAAAACATGAAGAAGCCCTCTTTTACCAAGAATATTCCACCACAATAGCAAGAACAAGACATCCAAGAGATAGCGCTAGACCTCCTTCCAATAGACAAGTAACAAGCATTCACAAGAGAGATTCAAGAGAAAGAAAGATTAAAATTTCCAAGTAGGGAAACAATTTCAACCATGCAATATGTAATTCTCAAGTGAGTTATGATCCAAATGACAAAGGGGTGACCTCTATTCATACGAGGTTACCTAAAACCCTTTTGGCCACTTTTTGAAAAGTCAACATCAAATTAGAGAGGTTGACTTCCCTATTTGTCCTTTTACATCCTAAAATTAAAATTTACAAAAAGAAAATCCCCTTTTAGGGGTGACATCATGCCCTAAAGGGTGACGTAGGGCCTCTACTAGAGACATTGAGCCTTTGATGAAGATTGTTGGGCCTCCAAAGGCCACGAATCATGCCACCAAGTGCTCTAGCATGTGCCAAGTGTCTCTCTCTCCATATAACCATGACCATCACCATCAACCATGAGAAACCCCATCAAAACCCTAAACCCATGTGACGTCTAGGGCATAAGGTGTGACGTTTTAGGCCTTCCAAGGCCATCGTTGGGGTGAAATGATCTAGAACATGGTCATCTCATGGTGTCCAAGTGCCTCCAAAGGCAACGTTACTCTTCCTATGTGTCCAGAGAGAGGTGCACATCATCCAACCTATGGGCTTCATGCTCGAATGAAGGTCCAAGTGACCTTGTGCCTTCATGATCAAGCTTTCACCTGTCAAGGACCTGAACAGACAAACAAGTATGCCCTCCAAGGGTCCATAAGTCACAAGTATCATGCCAAGTAAGCCATATATAATAAAAGAACCACACAAACATGTGTGTCAAATCCCCCACTTTTCAAAATAAAGAAATGCTCAAAGACCTTATACAATTTGCAAAATTTAGATATGGGAGGGGTGTCATAATGCCCTATTGGGTGAACCAATTCCTCAAGTAGGGGGTGTTCCCAAGGAGAATCCTTTCTATGTTATGTAATGAATGTGAGGTGGATATGGTTAGACTTCTAGGTATGGGATTTCATGACACACAAGGGCTCATATTGTCTCATTTATGGGTGCCTTTGTTGAGGGTTGGCCACATCGTTTTCCTCTTTTTTGTTTTTAAAGCATATTTTTCCAAGCACTTTATTATCCATTTATTTTGCACGTGTTTCCAAGTTGAAGACAATAGGGGGCACTAAAAAGGAAATGCATAGCCCACAAATGTTCTACCTTGGTTTGCTTGCTTTTCCAAGTTGAAGACAATAAGGGGCACTAAAAGGGAAGTGCATAGCCCACAAACGCTTTACCTTGGAAAGTAACATTAATTAATTAGTTATTTATTTTATGGGTCCCTCACTTTTTTTAAAGAGGCGTTTCATTGCTCTTGGGACCCCAAATCGAGCTTTTATTGCATAATGTTTTTGCCAGGGCACCTCCGAGCCTAGTGGCCCCTTCTTCCCATGAAATGAACTACACACCCTTATTGGGTCAACAAGCTTGAAAAACTAAAAGATGGGGAAACGAAGGGAAGAAGTAATGGAAAGTGGCAAGTATGAGAGAGAATGGTACGATGACACTTCAAGGAGACCCCCTAGTAGAAACCCTTTCCCTGAGGGTGGCCACTTACTAGGAAACCATGACACTCACCAAGGTGAAATAGGGAAAAAAACATGATTTCCAAGCAAATATTTTCAAAATCAAGAAAGGATCCTTTGAAACATGTTCAAATGCTTCAAATATTAAAATGACACTTACCACAATACCTGACTTTTTACTTCATGAAGCAAGACCTTTTGTCCTCTGTGGGCCAAGTTAAGTGTGGTGGATGTTGCTGCCATCAATCGAATGGTGATGTGTGGTATGATAGGGGCCCCTACCTACTCATCTCCCTCTCGGTACTCCGTGTATGCAACCCAAGGGCCTCGAGACACCATCTCCTTAGTTATCCCTAGAAATGGGGGATAACATGGTCCATACAAATTAAGCATTTTAAATACTTTTCCCAAGTTTTTAGCTTCCCATTCCAACACGATACGTGCATCAAGAGAATTGGTGTTTAAAATTGCAAAGGAATAATTCCAAGCCATTAACAGCCCCTGGGACACCCCAACAACATCTAGTGTGCTAAAACTCTAATTTCGAAAGAGAGACAACAAAATTTCAATTTCCCTGGCCCCAGAGACCATTGTCTCCTGCAAAAGAATAATATCATGCTTATATATTAAGAAAAATCTTCAGAGGGATTGTCTCTTGCAAGCACTCCCTACCCCTCTCATGTTTAAAGACAAGATTATCACAAGGTAATCGCTCTAGAGGGCTTCTCGGCTCTAAGTGCCATGGTTATGGTTAATTATTTTCCTTGTTGGACCTCCTTCAAGGCCTTATTTTTGGCTTTGGAAATAAAGGACTTGCATTCTTGATGAGATGGTAACTTCACAATAGGATCCACACCCCCTTTGACTACCCCTTTGTGTACCTCGTGCTCCATTAGTCCCAATAGTTTATGGGAACACGACTGATAATGCAGGGAGGAAGGCTCATGTGGCTTCATAAAGTGAGAGGGAATCTTTCTAGAGTCTTGAATACAAATAAAATCATAGGCACCGCCCCTTTCAAAAATTTGGCTAAAGATGATATCCCCTCATCTACTTCCATAGGAAGGGCCTCAGGAGCCTTCGAACTAGGGAAGCGATTCGAGGAGTAGAGAGATTCAACACATATTGATCCTTTGGTGCTATCAACTCATCCATAAGCAATTTTCCACCCTTGTCTTGAGGATGCTAGTCTTCAAAATTCCTCTAGGACTGGTCATCCATCACTTCCCCACTCCCTCCCTTTTGGACTCACGTAGATGGAATTGTGACCACCTCATCAGTGACGAAAACATAGATTTTCTTTACCCATCCTTTCCTTGCCTTTGGAAAATCCATAAAGACTAGGAAATCTCTCCCGAGGTACCCTATCTCTCGACAACCAATACATATAACCGACACCTTCCAATAGGCTAGGATCTAGGAGAAACAATCGGGCTTCCAAACCACGTCTAGTTTCGACAAGATCCATTTGCTAATATCTAGTTCAAAAAGTACTTTTACCACCCTTTTATCTTCACATCGCATGATTTTCTCATCAAGATAGTGAGTTTTCCTAAGGAATTTGCTATTGATTCCAATACCAGACCTGACCAGAGCTCCAAGGGTAACCCTGGTAGTAACACCCATATATGTTGAATAACGAAAGGTTCAGTTTGAGGGTTGAAACCTCAATGCCACCACTTCATGACTAAACTTGAAGGGCCTCAAATCCAATCCCTACTTGGTATCGCCTCCATGTCTTTCAAAGACTTCAATTCGAAACAAATCCAACCTGTTAACACATAAGATTGTATGGGTCAAAAAATTCACCTTGGTTTTGTTTTTCGAGTCATAAGGTTTATAGGATCATGTCAAGGAGGATTTATGGTTTCCAGAGCCTACAATTTAACCAATTCTCCAGGGATTATTTCACACCATCAACTAACAACCTCCTCGAAGTGTGCAATCTATGTTTTAGTTGGCATTGTGAACTGATAGACTAGCGTCGCGAACTCATTCCCTGTAGCAGTTTCTCCTAAATATTTGATCATAAATACCAAATGGTGATGTGGGTTTTTCTGAATTTTTTTGTGGGGGAGAATGATAATGGAATTGACCTGTCGACCAAAATTCATCCTGACCTAGTTTGGAATTGAAAGATATAATTAAAACACCAGTGTGCTGCAAACTCTCTGTTTTGCATAATTGTTGGATAATCGCCTTGTTTGGAAGTTTCCACCTGTCAAGGAAGGTTCGAATGGTCTCCCAGGATTTAGTTGGACATGAGGGAAATGTGTTCCATCTCTAGATCAAACAGAATGACATGTTTCAAAAGGAATTTATCTCATTAGACAAGATCCCTAAAAATAGGAATTTGTTAGGTTTTTGTTGGAATCTTTTGTAACAAGACTCCTAAATGGAGGAGGATCCTATGTAGCTCCTTGGTTTCGACCTCCTTAGGGTAGATAGAGATCAGTAACTATATATGAAAGTGGATTTTGATAAGGAAGGGGTTGGATTCATGATCCAAGAGAGGAGAGAGCTAGAGGAACAGTTTTAGTTGCTCATTTGTAAGCTTGAGGACTTGTTTGTAATGACATTTTCTGCCATTAAAGATTCATGAGAGCTGTTATCAGATTGTCTTCTGTGTTTTTCCATTTCTTTGTTATCTTCTTTCTTGAACATATTGTAGGTTTTGAGGATCATAACCACCATTGATGGATGGATTCATGAACAACAAAGGATTTGTTGTAGCTTGCCCATTAAATCATTGTTTATTGTCAAAGCAATATGTATCTGTTTTTAGAAAGGATTTCTATACAATGGATGTTCTTCATTTTTTCATATTCACCATGCTTCTACTCATTATTATATATCCCTTTGTCTGATATGCAGTTTGATTTCCTTTGATATGTAGGATGTTATGACTCATTACCCAATGGAATGCCTCTGCAAACAAGTTGTTGCCCTCTCCCTTTCTTTCCCAGTCTTGTTGATCCACCTACCCAAACCAATTTAATCCATTTATATTTTGATGGGTAATGGGCTTGCACTTACATCAATCTAAGTGTGACTCTCAATGCTAACATTTTTAGCGCCGTTGTTGAGGACAAAAGTGAAGAAATCTTCCCTGGGAGAACAACAACGATCATATCCATCTCTTGATAGTAGACAGGAGCATGAGACAATCTTGACTACAATCTTCTACCTGACGACTCCAACTTCATCATAGATGAATCTATGGGTGAATCCACTGGTTTGAAATGGACAAGATTATTGCTCATAGGTATGCATTTTGTGATTTCTAAATTCTATATGGTTTTCCAAACCTCGTGCCTGATAGAAGTGAATGGGAAGGATGCCTTCCTAGGTTTAGAGGGGAAAATTGGGAAATGCCAGCTGTGTTTTTACTAGATTTTTATCAGTGCATACTTAAGTTGAAAGTTATGCATGAAGATGTCCTCATGAAATTGTTTACATACTCTTTAGATGGAGCAACTCTTGATTGGTGTAGATCACTCCCGGTTGGTTGTATTACTTCACTGAGACATTTTCATGCTGCATTTCGTTTGTTTTGCAAAGAGAAATTTGCAGTTGATTTCCTTGATCAAGAATGCGATTATGAATTTGATTTGCTGATTAAAGGATCAAATAGTCATAAAGAGTATGCTGCAGTAGAAGACACTTTTCATAATGATCAAGAGGATGATGATCTTCAAAGTGATAGCCGGGATGTAGATACTTTTGACATTGTATCAAATGTATCCATTGTTTTAAGTTTTCATGAAAATCAAATTGTTTCCTTTGAGTATTCAAATGATAATGAGCAAATCAATATATCAACATGTGACAATTTTGAATCTAATCCATGGGAATATAGTGAAGAAGATAAGGAAGACTTGCAACAACAGTTGGAATTCTCTTTATCACCTATTGATGAGCAGAAAAATCCAAGGATCAATGAGTAAATGTCTATCATTTATGTACCTGCACTTACAAAAGACATCAAACAATACATGAGTAGTTGTGAAGCATATGAGGACCATCATTTTATTGATGAATCAACCTTCACAGAGGAGCAAGATGGTTTTCTTAACCAACTAGAAATGTCTTGTCATAAGTTTCATGATCGTGTGGATTTTTACATAGAGTTATATTTTTCAAAGGTTTCTAATGATCCAATTGTTGGTATCCTTTCATATCATAGTTGTAAGTATCCATTGATTATTAACCTCTTGTTGCAAGCTTCATATCACTAGAAAATTATTTCGAACAATTGCATGGAAGGAGTTATTTTCATCAGTTTGATACTCACCTGGCTGCATTGGAAGTATGACTTCAATTAAGCAAAGTTATTCAATTGGGTAGTTTAGAGTAGGATTATGTATATAAATAAGCTTGCTATGCAAGCATTTTGTTTGCAGTGAGTGTTTTATTTTCACTTTTCAATAAATGATCAGAGGTACTGTCAAGGCATAGACATAGTACAAATTGCAGAAATGGAATGGATAAGACTCTGGAACTGCATGTTCTTGGAAACTCACAGGGAGCATGCCATCCCTTGTGGAGCTAGATGTTAACACATAAGATTGTATGGGTCAAAAAATTCACCTTGGTTTTGTTTTTCGAGTCATAAGGTTTATAGGATCATGTCAAGGAGGATTTATGGTTTTTAGAGCCTACAATTTAACCAATTCTCCAGGAATTATTTCATACCATCAACGAACAACCTCCTCGAAGTGTGCAAGCTATGTTTTATTTGGTGCTTTGAACTGACAGATTGGCGTTGCGAACTCATTTCCTATAGTAGTTTCTCCTAAATATTTGATCATAAATCCCAAACGGTGATGTGGGTTTTTTCTGAACTTTTTTGTGGAGGAGCATGATAATGGAATTGACCTACTGACCAAAATTCAGCCTGACCCAGTTTGGCATTTGAAAGATATAATTAAAACACTAGTGCACTACAAACTAGCGCTGCAAACTCTTTGTTTTGCATAGTTATTGGATATTCACCTTGTTTGGAGGTTTCCACTTGTCAAGGAAGGTTCGAATGGTCTCCCAGGAGTTAGTTGGACATGAGGGACATGCGTTCCATCTCCAGATAAAGCAAAATGACATGTTTCAAAAGGAATTTATCTCATTAGACACAATCCCTAAAGATAGGAATTTGTTAGGTTTTTGTTGGAATCTTTTGTAACAAGACTCCTAAATGGAGGAGGATCCTATGTATCTCCTTGGTTTCGGCCTCCTTAGTGTAGATAGAGATCATTAACTATATATGAAAGTGGGTTTTGATAAGGAAGGGGTTGGATTCATGAGCCAAGAGAAGAAAGAGCTGGAGGAGTAGTTTTAGTTGCTCATTTGTAAGCCTGAGGGCCTGTTTGTAATGACATTTTTTGCCATTAAATATTCATGAGAGTTGTTATCAGATTGTCTTCTGTGTTTTTCCATTTCTTTGTTATCTTCTTGCTTAAACATATTGCAGGTTTTGAGTATAATAGTTGCAATTGATGGATCTGTTGTAGCTTGCCCATTAAATCATTGTTTATTGTTAAAGAAATCTTTATCTGTTTGCATAAAGGATTTTTGTACAATGGATGTTCTTCCTTTTTTCATATTCACCATGCTTCCACTCATCATTATATATCCCTTTTTCTGATATACATTTTTTTTGCCTTTGATTTGTAGGATGTTATGAATCCTTGCCCAATGGAATGCCTCTGTAGACAAGTTGTTGCCCTCTCCCTTTCTTTCCCAGTCTTGTTGATCCACCTACCCAAACCAATTTAATCCATTTATATTCTGATGGGCAATGGGCTTGCACTTACACCAATCTAAGTGTGAATCTTAGTGCTAACACAACCTTTGACCAATATGTGAAAACTTGGGATATAGACCAACATCTTCCTTCAACTAGTTTCCAACCAACAAACTAAATGGCTCATTGAAATTGTCTTTCCCATAAACTTCCCAACTAGAGCCAAATTGGACAGAGTCTCTACCCTCTCTAACCCCACATCAAATCCTATTACCATACTCACTTTTCACGCCCCAGCCTTGATACATTTTTTCTTCTGCTGAGTTTGAAAACCATTACCAGGGGAGTCGGTAGTGCCCGAAGTTACTCCAATATCAAAACCGATGTTCATTTTTG
This sequence comes from Picea engelmannii, assembly GCA_009831015.1. Lineage (NCBI taxonomy): Eukaryota > Viridiplantae > Streptophyta > Pinopsida > Pinales > Pinaceae > Picea > Picea engelmannii. The sequence continues at coordinate 10,279 of ML849951.1, forward strand.
CATGCACCTTTAAGACCAAATCGAGACCCCTAGCTCGGTTTATACTGCAATGGATTTACTCCCCACTAACATTTCACCACCCGTTATCTCCTTGTCTAGAGGAAGGATCGACGTCTCATCTTTGACCGTAGTACTGAAATCCCTAGAGTAGCGCCATATCTCTCGACCCTCCTCATCTGTGTGAAAAATCACGAGAGAATCCCATATGTCATTTTCACCATAGTCAACTAAATATTCCCCCATAACTACTAGCCCGTGAGAACCGGTCACTGAGAAAATGAAAACCCCGTAGAATAAGCCTGACAAAAGCCCTAGACCCTCTCCCATTTCGGCTCCTCCAATCTCGACTTTCCATTTACCCTTGCCAATAAAAGAGAAAGAGTTGGAAAAACTAATTTACATAAGAGGAATTCAATTAAACTCCAATATAGTAGGAGGACAATGTAGTTGAATCATGTGGCAATAAGTTGTTTTACTTTAATTCCAAAGTAGAGACTTTGTTATTCTACATCTAGTTGATTATGATGTGAGCTACTTATATAAGAGCTAAGCTGGAGTAGAATTATCATAAGGGAACTAAAGTAATTTCCCATTCTTGTGAGGTCAAAAACATCTGAAATTTTACAGAGAAAAACTTGTACTGTCACTCTCTTCTCATCCTCTCTGGTTGAAAAGATGAACAATTGTATTTGTGTGCTCACTTTAATCATTATAAATTTGTAAATATGAATGCTTTGAGGTCATCATTGTAAAAAAATTGATATGCTAGCTACATGTTGGACTTGCCACATGTCAGTAGGTTGATCCTACAACTTGGCTACCTACCCTTTTCATCATGGGAATTGGTTTGACTTAATGTGTGGATTACTATCTGCAACATTTCCATTCCACATGTTAGTGGGCTTCTCCTACAACTCAACTACCTTCCCTTTTCATACTGGGTGTTGGAGACGCCTTTTTATTTTGTTCAAATCTATTTTAAAATGTCAAATGTCGGGTTTTAAGATTCTTTTTCGCTTCGTGATATGCACCTACTGAAAATCTCAGTAGTCTCGACATGTGAAATAGCGAGGGATGTTATGTTTCACAACTTACCACTTTATATCATTAAATGAAAGTCTTTACTTTTGGTACCTCGGAATATCGCTCTTCGGGGGTCACAAGTCACAAGATTTACAAACCCTGATGTGCGAGGTCGCGAAAAGTTTCAAAAGCTTACCTCAGGTGAAAGCTAAGAGTGGGACCATGTAAACCCCAGTCAAATGTTGTCGGGATTTCGCGTCTTGGAGTTTACTCTATCCTAAAACATTATTGTCATAACCCCGAAAGACGAAGTCGCGAGTTCCTCACATAAGTAACCCGGGTTAACGTCCAGAGTGTTTAGTCTGACCATGGTTAAAGCCTCTCGAGATTTCGCGACTCAGCATACGTTCCGTCTAGAAACTATACCCTCGAAGCCCCGAGCCGCGAAGTCACGATATAAATTAAAACATGATTAATAAAACACTTAATCTGATTACGTCCTCACTTAACTAAATCTAATCATCGCAATCTCGGGTTTTAGAGGCTTGAAAGGTCAGAGTTAAAAGTCCCGATACGGCGAACGTCGAAATGTTAATTTAAATCCCAATTAAGGAAGCCAAGCCAGCCTAATCAATGTTTAATGCAAATGATAATAATGCGCAGTTTACGAGGTAATTTCAAATGTTCCTTGCGCCAGCTTGTGCCACGAACCGTCGAATTTTATGGCATTAATTGAAAATAAGGCGAAACGGCAAAGTAAGGATATGGTTTTTATTGCCAAAATCTCTATCTAATTATGATTGGACCATTCTGTTCGTAAGGACATCGATATGTTAAATGGTCGAAGATATAGATCTTTTGCTTTCCTATTTTATTAATAAAGTTCATTTCTATCCCGCACAGAGAAGTTTTTCTCAGTAAGCTAACTTCTATATGTATACGCATTTTTATTGCAGAAGAGCAAAGTTACAATCCCCTGCCATGGCCCTGCGAAAAGTATCCAAGGCAAGAGCAGAGATTTCAGGACAAGGTTCTGATAATATTTTGGATACTTCACCTCGAAGCGTTGATTGTGTACGAACCTGGTCATACGTATCAGAGGTGTTGCAATCACAGTTGGTGAACTACTCGGACGATTCCAGTGACAATGAGACAGATGACATGACTACCAAATACAAGATCGTCGTCCAGGCAGAGATGCACAAAGTAGCGGCTCGACCACGTCTTCTACCTTTCTATGACATGATCCAATGGGCGCTAAATCATGTAGACATCCCTACTAGAACCATCATCAGCGAGCAGGGGGTCACTATTGGGACCTTCAGACCAGAAAGCTTACAGGTTATGTACAAATTACCACCCACGTCAGACTTCTCATACAATGAAGAGTTTCTAGATGGTTTTAAAAAGAAGGAATGTGAGCAATACGCGAAAAGTTTATCTTATTTGATTAAGGATTGGGTCTCACACCCAACGAAGTTCAGGGTAGACATCAATGGAATTTATTCCATATCTTCTTTGGAACCACAGTTCAAATACGTAGCGATGATGACCTGTAGATTGTACAGGAGGGAAGACACCACACATTTTTTCCTCCAATGGGTGCCCTTGATGTACTCAGTAGCAGAAGGCTCTTCTTTCAACTGGGCTAAAATGTTATCAGATAGCCTGACCAGTCGGGTTACAGAATATCGAACGCAGAAAGAGAGCGAGAAAGCTGCTTCATTTTTTATGTCCGCATATCTCATGGACGCAGTATCTTCCATGACACCTTTTCCCTTGATGAATTGGAGCTGGGCTCCATCGGATGCTGAACCAGTCCATGTATACCATTCTAAGCTTTGGGAGGACAAGGCTTCGGATTTCGTATACGAAATCTTCAACTGGGTGATGGTACCGATGCATGTTGCCATCTTCGGTAATCCGCCACCCAGGATATCGGATAACATCACAACAAATTTAAGCAGAGTGGCTGATTGGTATGTGGAGAAAGAATTCTCATACATCAAGGTGTTCGGCGCTTCCGTCCCTCCGCATGCTTTACCCTTACTTATACCCGACAGGCTGGCTTGTCGTGAGATCGCCAGGCAAACTATAATTGGCGTTATAAGTAAAGAACTGAAAGGGTATTCAAAAAAGGTATGGCCACCTTTTCCTATTCATTTAAACACCTATTCATTATTAGACTTCGGGCATGCAAAAGCCGAGGCAGCAGCCCTAGAAGATATAAATTTGGTTCATATCGAATTCAAGAAGCACGATCCACACAGGGTCGTGAGTAATCATTTGGCCAGTTGTGGCCTTAAAAGATTTGAGCACGAGAATTCGCCTCATGATGATATTTTCCGAGGCACAAAATCTTATGACGAGGTTTTGGCTCGAATACAAGTCATGTCCCCGAAGAGAGGGCCGATGTTGTCAGATTCCAAGAGCACAGGCGGAGTTGCCTTCCTCCAGTATTACGGGGTGAAGATCCGACGATAACAAAGGAGTAGTAAACAGAAGCCGGAGGCTCTAAAGGTTTAGCGCCCGGCCAAGAAGGACAATAGGATAAAGAAGAGCAAGTTGGGGGCCCGAAACCGGAAACCGAGGCTTCCGGTCCTCCAAGCAAGTCGACTTCGGTCATTACTCCCGAGAAATCTTCTAAACAGGTCGGCAATCCTATCGCCTCCATTACCCCCTACAGTCTGCAAAGGAAATCCCGGACGCAGGTTGGATTTTGGGTAAAAAATTGACACCTATAGCAGTTGAAGAGCTACCTCCAAATGAATTCTTCTTTGATAAGAAGAGGAAAGTGGTTGTGAGACAAGAACTCTACCAAGAGGCAGGTATTGTCTCTAAGAAATATAAAATTTTAACTGATGGGAAAGATATGAAGAAAGTAGAGTTCGCGACGCAAATAGCAGGAACATTGGGTGCTTTCGCCACGACGAATCAATATTCAGTCGGGACCCTAAAGGATCAGCTAAATGAAAGAATCATTTGATCAAGACACTAGAGACTAAACTATCTACAACAGAGGTTGCTACTAAAGATCAGGCAAGTGCGACTTTAGAGCAAGCAAGAATAAAAGATCAAAAAGAAATCGAGCGGCTTAAAGTCAATCTCGAACAGACACAGTTGAAGGTTCAGACGATTCAGACTCAGATAAGCCAGCAGGGAGAATTAATAGACCAACTTTGGGCCAAACTAGAATTCACCGAAAGCTAGGTAATCGATATCAAGATATTTCAATCCCAAGAAATAGAGATTAGAAAAAGGTTATCGGCGGCGCAACAAGGTTTGCTTGCAAAAGTGGAAACAATTCAAAGTAGCTTCCAACTCATCGATAAGGTGTTGGAAAACCTCTCTCTTAAAGAAAGGGATGCCGGAGCAGCTCGGGTGGCGTTCCAGGAGGCTATTATAGCCACAACGAGAAGGGAAGCAAGCAGTAGTTCTAGTTTTCCCATTGCAGAGCAGACCAAGGGTAATATCTTGTTGAAAGAATGGGAGCGAAATATATCCGAAGGCAAACAACAAGCTACGAAGCTGAGGAAATCTTGCGAAGAAATTTTCGGTTTGTTAAGTGAGATTTGTTTGGGTTCCGATGATGAAAGTGGCATGGAGATATTGAGTCAGATCAATACAGCTAAATATATGCTAAATATCAAGGAAAATGAAGAAAGAGAATTAGTCGAAATATCACAAATAACTCAAACAGACATAATGCAAATAGACAAATGGTTAATTAAACCGAGTATGTTGTTATGCTCTATCAATGCCAAAGATCAGCATGAGGAGGGAAAGTTGTTGCTATTGATGAAAGACTGCTATATTTTTTAGGCAAATAATCAAGCAGAGCCATCTAAGTTGATATCACAGCTGGTGGAGAAGTGCATTATTTGCACGGAGCAGGCGAAGAGGCAGGTTTCGGGTACCAAATGAGAACAAAGATAATGAAACGAAACGTTTCGACTCCTTGATTGTAACCGAAAACCTCTGGAACTATTGAGATTCCAATGCAAAGAATATGTATAAATATACATTTTGAAGAAAGAAAAAAGGGCTGGACCTTTTTGATCAATTGTAATAGAGACTCTCTCTTTCGAGACTTAATGCAAAGCAATCCGGAGATTCCTAATTCCGTCACTACTGTGTTATGAGTTTGTTCTTTCTGTTATTTCATTTTCATTTGTATTTCACTTATATACATCTGATGAATGTTACATTGCAATTTAGTAACACTTCTACTGCAGTGATTAATATTTAGCTATCTATTGTTTACAGTTTTTTCTCTGTATCGGGTACTAGCAGGTACAATACCTGTAAATCTTTAGGTTGTCATATTTTATGCTTCATCGGACCATTTCTTATCTTATTTTCTTCTTCTGTTTACAGAGTGAGATTCTCTCTCGATATGAGCCTTATTCTATAGATAACTTAATGTTTTTCCCATAATTCATACACCATTTATTTCAAATATAACACAGTTATGGAAAAAGGCCTTTGGTTTGTATTTTGCTTTTAATATTGTTTTCTAAAGTTCTCTTTTATAAAATCAAAATTGATATAGCATAAAACTTTTCGGATTTCCTTAAATTTTTTTTATTCCTCTATGACTGTCCCTATTGTAAGACAACCCAATATTGAACCCGGTTTGACAGATCAAACCCATATTGCTTTAAATCTCTTTGATACCATACTTAAAACGGCCAACACCCGGGTAGAACTTGAACATTCATGGGTTGCAATTGAAAGGGATATAAATATCCAGGAACAGTTGGAAGCCAGGTAGCGACAACCTAGAAATCAACCCTAGCTTCCTTTCCCGAAAGTATACCCTCATCCCTTTTTACATCTTACTAACTTTCGGATGCCTAGACACTGTACTTTTTAAAGCCTTAAGTACAGACTCTGGAACAACACTGGAAACTGGTTCAACTTAATGTGTGGATTCTTATCTCAAATATCTATCAAGCCATACACATGGCTTGGTATTCCTAGCTACTTGCCTATGATACTATGTCAAAAACTCTCCTAGCTACTTGCCTATGATACTATGTCAAAAACTAGACAAACTAGGAATCAAACACAAAAACCTACTAATTGTCACCTTACCTCTTTACCACTGCAATTACATGCCACACAGTGAATAAGTCACGATGTGGATTGCTACCTACAACAATCATATTCCTATATTTCTATTACCACCATTTTTTATTTTACATATGCCATCAATCATAAATCTACATGTTTTAATATGCGATCAACCATAAAATGTATATACCAATTAGAGTCTTCTTTCCTTAACATTAACACACATGCACTTATAACATCGAACATACATATTGATTTAATTCTATACAGTTCTTAAAAACTTCCCAACAAATTTTTGTGGTTTATTTTTTAATTAAATATTATTTTTAATACAAAATTCTCTTTTATATATATGCATTAATTTTACATTTTAAATAAATTTATATGTTTTTTATATGAATTCTATATTTTATATAAATTTATATGTTTTTTTTTTAAATATACTTACTTTAGTGTGCAAAAATTTCATGAATTATGCATGGTGATATAATTATTCTTAAATTACTTATCTTTAAGATTTTACTTATCTATTTGATATATTTTCTTCAAAATACAAATGATATATGTTATATGTTTTAATAAACATTGTTATGTTGTCCCCGAGGTGTAGGACAGTCGGTGACGGAGTGTGTTGTTAAGCCACTCCGTGATGTTAAAGTCATCGGTTCGAAACCTGCGGGGACAAAAAATCCAACCATGTTAAGGGTTGGTGTGGCTCAGGCCGGGTGCGATCCCCGGGTGATTTTGACGGCTTAGATGCCCCTGAGTCGCGGTTTCTCAAGCCACAGGTTAATCGCAGGTTCTGCACAAATTAACAAACAAAAAAAATAAACATTGTTATGTTGATTATTTAAATTTAAAATTTTAATTATAAATTAGTTAAATTTTATAAACGATGATATGGAACATAAATAGTAGTAAAGTTAGAGATGAATTTAATTTCAAAGAGAGTTTTTTTTCCGATGGAAGTTAACCCACTGAATTTAATTTCAAAGAGAGTTTTTTTTTCCTGATGGAAGTTAACCCGCTGGGAACTCACCCCAATACTTCTCCACATAGTGGATGATATGGGAGTGGAAAGCAGTAGCCCGAGGGACTCGTAGCCAGGCTTGAACTCGTGACCTCTCCCCAAACTGAGAGAGTGTGCGCACGTCTTGCCATGCGAGCTATCCCTCGTGACTAATTTCAAAGAGAGTTGGTGAAACTTCCTTACCTAAAAACAATAAACTCATTGTAAACGAGTATATTAGAAAAAACACATTAAATGGCATCAGAAATAAGTATAACACAACATTAGTGGCAAAAGGTAATTTTTGTGGAAAAAACATGATAATGAAGAAAAGTCAAACTAATAATAAATATGAACTTCTTTAGCAATTATTTTAGTTAGATTGGCTATTGAATGGTTGCAAATAACACATTGAAGAAGTGTATATGGATCGATTCCTATTTATGGAAGTAGTAAAGAAACACTTAATGTGTTGATTGTCGGAA
>ML849951.1:32495-47996 GCA_009831015.1 Picea engelmannii
ATTTCTTTACTACAACACTAAGTGCTTTTGGAATTGAGCATATATAGTGTGCAACTATCTTTGAAACAAAAGACTTCCCTGGGTTGATAATTTATGTTTCACTTGGTTGTTTGAAATTAATTAAGCAATTATAGTGACCAACAGGAACTTGCCAGAGAAATCATCAGCGCAACGTCATACCACTCCCCCCCTTATTTTTCCATCATTGCCACTCGCGCAAATGAAAGGAGACATGATCAAGTTGAGGACTCATGGCATGAGCATTAAAACCTGGCATCACCTCAAGATACAGAGCAGTCACAATCCACGATCAAGGAAGGACGTCGCATGGGATCCCCAGGTTAATCCGAACCTAATCCTCTTTATAAAAATTATTAGGAGGAAAAACTTTGCACCAAACACATCAAGTCACAGGAGTAGACCGATCTATCTAAGCCAGGGTAGACTACAACAACTCAGGTGGATAGACCAAGACAAAGAAAGGGCCACATTACAAAACAGTGGAAAGCTCAGCCAACTCTGGAGAAAAGCCCAGAAGAACAGGAAAAAGAAGCGATACCTGAACCAGTCGGTCACGGTTTATCAACCCATTGTCCAACATTATTGACATCACCAGGACAAAAGAAGGCACAATGCAGACTCAAAAAGAATGGAACGAGAGGAGGAAATGGTGGGTGATAACTTCCACACCACCCAATACTTAGCAATGCGCCTAGATTCCCATAGCGCCACTCTCAATTTCACTCTGGAAACACTTTCAAACCACCGCGCCTTGATCAACCAACTATAGGATGAAGTGGACTTCTTAAGGAGCCAAGGGGAAAGGCTAGAGAAAGACAAAGAAAACAGAGCACAAGATGTGGAAGGACATAGCAACAACATAGAAGGTGAAGCTGGAGGTACTAGAGCAGCCCCGACTCTTCCTGACTTGAACGTGGCACTAGAGCCGCCCACAGAAGAAATCCCACAGTCCCCCACAGAGGGACAGAAGAAGTAAGCAAGGATGTCAGTAATTTTTTGTAATAGTGACATTGCCATCTTGCAGGCTGCAAGTAGAAGCTAGGCTAGTAATTAAATAAACAGTCTCTTTTCTAGGGGATCAAAGTAAGCATAGAAAGATATTGTAATTTGGACACTGGGTCATAGACTCATAATCCCACCCTTTTTTGTACACCAGCGACCTCGGTCGCACCCTATATATATAAAATTCGCTTTTTGTTTCTGTAATTTTTTTTTTATATATGATGATTAGATTGGGAAGTATACATCTCATTAGTATGGAAAATATGTATTTCTGATTAGATTTGGAAGTATACATCTCTTTAGTATGGAAAATATGTATTTCCCACAATTGTTTGTTTGATATAAATAAATTTATTAAAAATTTATCTTTTGACTTTTATTCAGTATTAAAAAAAATAAAACTTAATTTAAAGTGGTGAAGAATAATATAATTGTCAAATTTACTTTGATTACTAGAGTCCACCACTTACCAGTATCTTTAACATTCAGGTTTAATTATCTATAGTAAGCTAAGTGGGCTTGATTATGGGGAAAACTACACAGTTAAGCGCACTTGAGCTAGAGGCATCTTGGGATGGGTGACCACCTGGGAAGTCCTGGTGTCTTGGGATGGGTGACCACCTGGGAAGTCCTGGTGTCTTGGGATGGGTGACCACCTGGGAAGTCCTGGTTACCGGGTGCAAGCCCCAGAAGTGATGATTGATGCTATGTGATTCATTTCGCTAGTTTCAGTCCCATTTCTTCAGCCATGTGAGCATCACCCGATGCAATGAGTGCTAAGTGGACTATTCAAATCATGAGAATTATTGGTCAGTTGCGACTATTACTCATGGATATGGGTCATAGATTAATGACTTACACTACGCAGTTAATCCCGAAATTGATATCTAATAGTTGGATTTTGTTTAGGACATATGAATGCTCCAATAAAATTAAACAAAGATGACGATTCAAAGAACCTTGTAAATAGAACTTCATACTAACAAGTAGTTGGAAGTTTTATTTAAATAAAAATAATTCCATTTCATATCAAATTTGTTAAAGTTTTATTTAAATAACAATCATCCCATTTCATATCACTTTTGTGGTCATATGAGTTTTAGGATATATCTTTGTAATAGAAATGACAATTGGAAAGCAACAAAAAAGATTTTTGCATCATGGGGACCATTAAATAATGGACGTTTGATAATGCATTTCAAATAAGATTTTTAGTAGTGTTATTAAATGTTAAGAAACAATAAATAATTGTGTTGTTTCTATTAAGAAAAATATAAGAGGGAATGACCACATGATTTGAAGCAATCTAATGGAGGCATGTGTTTAGAGTTGTTGGGATAATTCAAAAGTTAAGAGTAATGTTTGGGATGAATTGAAATGATTTTCCATTAAGAAAGATGGAGTGTTGAAAACAATAAAAAGTTAATAAGCTAAATATATTTACAAAATTGTAGTTAGGATTTGCAAAAGTGTTCTTGTGGACTAGAACTTCCATAAGATTGTAATTGTTGCAAAATTTGTAAATTTTTTTTTAACTAAATAATTGTCAACACTAAAATATAGACACATTAATAATTGTAATTGTAGACATGCAAAATTTGTAAAAAATATTAACTAAATGATTGTGAACACTACAATATAGACACATTAATAGTGCTATGGAAGTTGAAGCTTTTAATCATAAAATTGTTGACACTTGAAATTGTAAAAATATAGACACATTAATAGTGCTATGGAAATTGAAGCTTTTAATCATAAAATTGTTGACACTTGAAATTGTAAAAATAAGATTATCTTGAAATATGAAAATGACATGATACATTAAAAAAAACAATTCATGAAAAAGTCCATTTTTTATAAATTAAATTTGGAGATATACATCTCACAAATAACAATAACATGCAATTTTTGACGAGTCCAAAATGTCATGGTTAATTATTAACTAAAGTAAGCCACCTACCAAAATTTTAAAAAGTTGTTAGAAGATTTTATAATTGTTGAAACATTTCCCAAGTTCCATTATTATTATTATCATAGAGAATCGTCCTAACAGACAAAAGAAAAACATAAACATAGAAAACGACCGAGGAGAAGAGAATTGATTGAGGTCCAGCGATTGAAGAAGCAAACAAACAAACTGATGAAGAGAAATGTACCCATAAATATGTATGAGCCACGAGGGCTGGCATTTCAAATGAGAAAAAAAGAGTTGAATTGGATCATCGATCTATCTAGTTGTTGGTTCCCAACCAGGTCGGATTCCTTAATCATAAAACTTGAGGTTTCAAAAAAAGTTTGAAGCAAAAGAGCATGTGGCATAGCGTCTGAAAGACGTTGAATAATTCAAAGACATGGTGGCATGGAATTTCTAGATGCAAGAAACGATGAAAATGGTTAAAATAGTGATAGGGAGATCCAACATATATGAAAAATGGCAGCGGACATGATGTCTCGTTATCATGGAAATGCATAGGGAACATGAGATCTCTCGCATAAATAAAATTTGAATAAGTGGAATGGAAGGTGTCATTAATTGCATAGAGATCTGTGTGAGTGTTACGTGGGGATTGGCATGTTGGCAAGGACGATATCATTATGGTGCTCATGGCGCCATGATCATGATCAAGATCATGATCATCATCAGTTAACAAGACACCAAGAAGTAATTGAGTGATTAGGAAGCGCATCTCATCATAGGTGTCACATCTCATCTCATGCATGCCCTTCTTCTGCACTGCTCTGCATTGCATGCATCGCTTTTGTTTTTTATTTTGGCAACTTAGAGAACTGTGCGTTATTCTGTTTTACTGCTTTTCTGCGCGTAATTAGGAAATAGTAATACTCACTCACTCACTCTCTCCTCTGCAAACAACTCAAAGCCAGGCAAGCCTGTTCATTGAACTCCATCCATCTACTTTTCCATCCATCCATCAGAAACCCACTTTCTAGTTGGTGATTTTCTGAGACCCCACATCAACAACAGCAGGATTCAGTCTACATTGTGCCCAGCAGCAGCAGGAGCAGCAGATGATTAAGGTATAATAAGATACCGACCTCTAACTGATCACATCTCTGCTCTTCTGAAGTTTTTAATGCCAGCACAGACTTATACAACTGTCTGTTTTCCTGTTTTTCTCTGTAAAATTTCTGTTACTCTCAACTTCACAAACATGGGAAATAACTTCAGTTGCCTTGTATTAATTCTTCTTCGTCTCAGCTCTTTGCAGTTACTGGAGAAATATTTTCTCTGTTTGATAATTGTGTAGCAATGCAATGCAGCTTCTCGTATCGCCCAACCCCTGTAGTTGCCAGGTTTATAAACCTCGTTGTATTCCTACATTATTTAATTGCTACCTGCTGCCCCCTGAAGCAAATGACAAGGACAATGCAGCATGTACACTGAGCGGTACTTATGGGTTTCGTATGGTTTTGGATGAATTGAGAAAAGAAGCTCAGTGGATCCTGAGTTACCTGTTGTTATTAAACTATTTAAGTATGCTGCCCTTCTATACGTACGCATTGCCCATTGTTTTACTAGTTGAATGTAGACCCAACTCTCATACAGGTGGCTCTCTCATTTATCAATAATATGAAGAATATCAAAGCCTCTGCTTTGCAATAAAAGTAATCGAGCTGATAATAGTCACATGTTTCAACAACAACTTTTAATAACAGAAACAAATTTTGGATGACATGTTCTTACATTATAGTAATGCCGACTATCTACTGCTCCGATTTTCTTACTAACATCGATTACGATCCTGTCTATCTATGTTAAGATTTCTCCTGCCTGGACATACAAAATGGCAGGGACAGAAGTTCTAAAGACAGCATATTTACTGTTTCCTATACATTTTGACATACAGCCAATAAACATAACAGTTCTAAAAAACTCCAAAACATTCTATTCTATATCACTGGAGGCTTCGTGATTACTCTGTTCCTGCTGGGAACCTTTTTCCTGTGATTCGATTCACTGTCACTGAAGGAGGGAAGATCTTCAGGATCTCGGTTCTCATCCTCGTGAGGGGCACCATGAAGGACCCCGTCCTCGTTGACAATCTGTCGCTCCAGGCGCTAAAACTTGAAGATGATGGATTGATTTATTGCTGCGACATGCTGTTGCAGAAGACATAAGAGACAAATCGTTTCCAAGTTATGCTTGATATAATAGGCAGATAGATCATCACTTCTCTCTGATTCGTCCACCTGATTCTCAAGGCTATCTTTGGATTGGAAACGGTCTAGTTTGCGAGTGCACCCTCTTCCTTGTTAAGGGCCCTTGAAACATGCCAAATTTCTCTCTCAGCAAATTTATCGAAAAACACCATACATGCTGAATCAGTCCGGCCATTTGAAGATTTTTGGGGAGCTTATCTAAAGTAAGGCAGATATTACCACCTGTGCATCTGATTTTTCTCACTGGCATCTTCTCTAATAGCTCAATTCCCTAAAGAGCTGCTAAGTTTTCCACAACGTTCTTTGTTGCCTTTCCGAAGTTCCATGAGTATTTGCACATTACCCTTCCTCCTGGATCGAATATTATCCCTCCTGTGCCCGGAGGGCGTAGGTTTCCTTTCGCTGCTCCATCAAAGAATAGTATATGACTCCTCTGTGATGTCATCCACTGTTCAGTACTTCTATTCTGTAAATCTAGGATATAAGGAAACTGCTTATGTGTTGGATTTTGTTCTTTCTCAGATTGAACCTCGCTTGAGAAACTCCAGGAATTGATCTCTTTTTTTCCTGTTTCATCTAATAATTCTCACTCTTTTCCTCCACGGTAGTTAGCTATCACTGTTTCCCTAATTAAAGATATGTTTCCATTTTTTATCTGTTCAATATTTCTTTCCTTCTCATCAAAGATTGCACTGTTTCTGCTGTTCCAAAATTTCCACATAATATATCTGGGCAACAGAGTCAATAGTATTTTAAGTAAAATGCTACCCTTTAAATTTTCCAGATACTGATTTTGCCAATTTTGAAAGAGCTAAGGCCAAGAGGATGGTTTGGAATTCAATGGAAAGTTTAACTCATCGAGGATGAGATTCTAAACTGCCATATTGAAAGGACATTCCAGAAACAGGGGAAGGGAGGATTCTCCCCTCTCTGCTCCTCATCACAGCATGCTTCAACAGCAGCATTGTATGCTTGACATGGTTTTGATCTTGGTTTTGTATCTGCACTACTTCTTGTGTTTCTATTGACCAATTAGGTAGCTCTTTCTCTGCTTTTAGTAGAGTAGTGATAAGAGTTACTTTCACATTACCACTGTTTATTCACATTGGCTATACTTTTGAGTCCCATTGACCAACTTTGTGGTCACTTGTTGGACACTAATAAAATTATCTTATCTTTATCTTATTATTAACTTTACATAGAATACATCTTGAGGGACCAAGGATTCCTTTCTTAAGAAGGTTATCAGCTATTAATAGTTTACCATGAGATAAGAGCCAGAAGAAGAAATCCATCTTAGGGAGAGAAACAGGGATCCAAATCTTGTTCCAAAACTAAGAGCAGGGAGATCAGTCAGAGTGGGTTTTGAGATTTGTGAATACCCTTCCTTTACAGAATAATGACCTGTGAAGTCCCCTCAGGGTAAGAGATCCTCACAGTGCAAACTTAAAGGGGTAGAACCATTGACAGCATGGACAAACTGTTAGTTTGCTATGTAGACATAAATGATAAATGAGGAAAGCACAATAAACTATAGTAGAAATCAAGCAATCAAAGAGAAAAGCCTAACACACTTTTGTTGGGTATAGTATACCCTTAAAACTTCGCTTGTATTTACATAGAATACCACACTGGTCATCCACTAAGGATCAATGTCATGAACCAAAAGCTTGCAATCTGATTTTTTCTTTTCTTTTTATATAAAAAGGAATCTGGAACTTGATAAGTGCGAACAGCAGCAACAACGGCAACTAAAAGAGCAGTAATAATCTGTCACGTACCTGGATGCCTCCCCTGGCCACCATGGCAGTGGGCACTCCATATGAAAATCCTTTCTTTATTAATCGGCTGTTAAGAGTCAAGACAATTCGAAACTCTAACAGTGATATAAACAGAATTCATATGCACATACATCAGCAACAGAAATAACATGCATTTTTCGAATTCATTCTTTTTCCATAATGAAACAGAATGTACACATAAGCATTCCACACAGCTGATTATGAATACTTACCTTTTTTCAACTGTAGTCCACCAAACCAGTTGCTCAGAAGCGATGCACTGCCCAACCATAGGAATCAGCTATGGATTCCACTCCCAAGCCAGACCATGATATCACCAGGGCAAAGGAAGCTCCTATAGGGTTTTAATCTCACTCAACCCAACCCATCTCTCTCACGACATAGCCAATCTGCTCACTACCAAGCACTCCAGGCCTTCATTTGGCCATCAATCCACCATGGCACTGTCTTCTCCTTCACAACACAAGGAATATCCTCCCTTTTTCTTCTCCACAACCCCTCAGGGATCTTCCTTTCCAGTGCAGGAGTAGGAGTCCATGACTGCAGGTTTCCTACTTCAAATGACCTGGAGGAGAAACACTTGGCCAAACAGTGCATGAGCAGCACTAACAGGGTTGTAGGTTTGTGGTGTTTGCTTCAGCTGTTGTGGACATTCTAGCCATGGTTTTATCCTCAAAACCATCACATTTCCTCTCATAATCTCAGTAGAAAATCCCCCAGCCTCCACATGCTCTTACCAACAATGAGGGCATGGGGTTCTCTTGCTATTGCAGGCATAGCAGCCATGGGATTCACATAGGTCCCTTCCATAACCCAAGATAGGAAGAAAATTGGAATGGGAGAGTGAAGAATTCTCATGGGAGAGGAATGCTCCCAATTCAAATGAAGGAGTGTAAGCATGATCCATGAATGAGGGTGAACAATGGTTTTCCCCCAAGAGTTGCATAAGACAAGTGCACCCTTCCCCAGGAGAATGGAGAAACATCTAAAGGACCACCCACGTCAAAAATTGATGGGAAATATTTGTAAGGAAGCATGGGTAAGGAAGGTATTACCTCCAAATGACAAATGTCAAGGTCAAATCACCCATGCACCCCCTTTTCTCTTTCCCTCTTGTGGTATAATGGTCTCCTTGTTGCTTCTCAAGAAAACCTTTTTGGTGGATTTATATCGTTACGAGCTCTACACTAGGAATATTTACAGTGCATTTATGTTATTTATACACAGAGTCATTTAAATCAGCCAACATGGC
This sequence comes from Picea engelmannii, assembly GCA_009831015.1. NCBI lineage: Eukaryota > Viridiplantae > Streptophyta > Pinopsida > Pinales > Pinaceae > Picea > Picea engelmannii. The sequence goes on from ML849951.1 coordinate 40,752, forward strand.
TTGAGTCCCATCACATAACCTCATCATTTGAATAATACGTGATTAGTGTCTTATAATTCAAGGATCAAAACTGGGATATTATATAATCATACCAGTACATAGTGGTTGTTCATCAATAGATTAGATAGCAGATTTGACAACACTAGAAACAGGAAAAAAACTACAGTATAGCTTTTGTCCTCTTTTTGTGCCCTTCGGGGTCTTGTAGAATAGCTGAAACCCTCTCATCTTTGGCATATTTAGCTAATATTTCTTCTTTCCACCCTGTTTCCACTTTAGACAATGCTTGGAATGCAGGATAAGGAGCCTGCAACGGCATTGTTTACCCCCTTCTTGTACTGAATTTCAAAATCAAAATTCTGTAATTTTCTCACACACTTGGCTTGCTGCTCTCTCAAGTATTTCTGTGATAAGAGATACTTCAAAGTTTGGTGGTCAATCTGAATAATGAAATGATGCCCTAATAGATATTGTTTGAACTTTTCTATAGCATTCATGAGTTAACATTTCTTTATCATAGATAGATAGCGGCTTCTCCTTATCAGTTAACTTCCTTCTTTCAAAGGCAACTGGCCGCTGATTTAGCATGAGGACCACCCCTAGGCTGGTGCTGGATGCATCACATTCAACTATAAAAGGCCGTCAGAAATTTGGTAGTTCAAGTACAGGGTTGGAGGTCATTACCTTCATACTCTGAAAGGCATTCTGTGCCACCTTCGTCCATTTGAAATAGTCCTTTGTAAGATTAGTGAGTGGTACAATGAGGCCTCCAAATCCCTTAACAACTTTTTTGCAGAAGCTGCATGACCCATTAAACCCTCTCAACTGTGTCACATTCTGCAGAGTGAGCCAATCACTAGTGGCTTGAGTCTTTAGCTAGATCAACTCTAACTCCATCTTTACTTATGAATCATGATGTGTCCCAAGTACAAGAGTTTACTCTTTGAAAACTCACACTTTGATTCCTTTGCAAATAAAGAATTAAGTAGTAAGATGTTTAGAAGAATTTTCAATTGATGCAAATGATCCTCCTCCATATTTTTGCTATAAATGAGAATATCATCAAAAAAGGCCAAAATAAATTTTCTCAAGCATGGGTTGAAGATTTGGTTCATCATGTCTTGGAATGTGCCTCATGCATTAGTTAGCCTAAAGGGCTTCACATGAAACTTGTAGTGGCCATGATGTGTTCTAAAGGTTGTCTTGACTTGATTGGATTCCCTCACCTTTATCTGGTGATATTTAGATCTCAAATCAATCTTTGCACATAATTGCGGCCCCATGCAGTTCTATGAGTAGTTCACTGTTCATTTATGCGTGGAATGGTGAATCTATTTTTAATGGTCCTCTTGTTTATTCCCCATAGTCAATGCACATACAAAAAGAGGCATCCTTCTTCCTTACACTATAAGATATGCAAAGGAATTTTTACTAGGTACTTTATTGCCCTTATCCAATAATTCTTGTACTATTCTTTATATATCATCCTTAAATAACTTTGGATACCTCTAGGGAGGAACAAAGACTGGTTTGGATTCTGATTCCAGCTCAATCATGTGTACTTGTCCCCTTTCTGGTGGCAGCCCACGAGGTAGATCCTGGAAGATATCTGCAAATTCATCAATCAACTGGTACACTTCCTCTTTTGTTGCTAGTTTTTGTGCCTTTACCTTGACATACAAACCTTTCATGGAATTACATTGGAGGATGAAACATAGTTCACCTTTAGCATGCTGATTCGTCATTTTGTTTGCGGAAATCAGCTTGTTTGCACTAGGCTGCAACCCTTTAATTGTGATCAACTGTTGTCCTTCAAATTTCATATACATCTCATCCAAATTCATTCAGAACTTGCCCAAGGTATTCAACCACTATGCATGCATGACCACATGGGCCTCTACTAAAGTCATGACTTAGAAATCAAAACTTAGTTCATAGTTGTCTGAGTGTACTTTTAGTGCTTTAACTATCCCGACGCACTCCATCATAGAATCATTGGCTATTGCTACTTGGAAATTTGGTAATTAATTGACTTGAATTTTAAACGCACTGATGATAGTAACTTGGAATCTATGAAGTTATGGGTGCTTGCAAAATCGATAAGTACAACCAGAGTTTGCCCCTTGACCTTGCTCCTTACCCTCAAGCTCTAATATTGGGTTACCCCATGCACGACAACAAAGGAAACTATTGGAATCTCTTGTTGATCTTTGTTGTTCATGTTAGTAATTTGTTCCTCATCATTTTCTATCTACTTTGGCTCATTTCCACCCCCCTCAAGTTGATCCTCTTCTAAAATTTCAATCATGTGGATATTCCTAGACGACTTGCACTTCTATCCCTTGAACCAGGTCTCTTTGCAGGTATAACAAATTCCCTTGGATCTTAACTCAATAAGAACTATTAGGTCCATTACTCTAACTTTAGGTTAAGTAGTAGAAATAAAGTTTGATTTATCTGTACCTCTTGAATCATCCTTGGATGGTTAATCATTCTTGGCTGGTAAAAGAGTCCTTGAAGTTGAAGATGTTGTCTACTTACTTCTTACTATTTAATATGCCTGTCCTTGTTGAATGGATTCTTCCAATATACTTGGCTTCAAAGCCTTGAGGTAACCTTGAGTTGAATCTTTCATTCTATCAATATACAATTTTTTTTGCTAGAAGAAAAGGTTTTTATTTAATAGAAAGGTTCAAAGACCGCAAGTTACCAGCTAGGCCAAACCTTGGTTATGGCCATACCCAACCATTAACGATTGATGCCAAGGCCTTACTAGTGTTTAGGTATAACTAAAAGAAAACACACAGCGTACATAGAAATTTGACAGACCTAGAGAGCAAGTTGGATGGTAGAGCTAGAGCTGGAAGTGGAGCCATGCTTTAGATCCATCCAAAGCCTTGAACAACTACTTTGATTTCTTTAGCTAGTGCTTAAAATTCTTCTTTCTTGTCACGATTCATCCATCTAGGTGATATGGCTAGTTGGGAGATAACATTCAATTTATCATAGATGTCACACATTTCCCTCAATGCTGTTGCGTAAGTAAACTTCAAGCTTGCTGTAGATGATCCCTTTAGTGCCATAACTATCGACTGATTTACAAAATAAACAAGCAACCTACCTTCTAATGTGTTCTCTCTATAGGATACTCCTAGGGATGGTGTAGCTTTAGTAATCCTTTGCATATCTATGTGGTATCAGAGTGTGCTACAAGGGGGAGTGTTGGGTCTTCTTATTAATGATTTCTTTGGAGACTTTATGGATTTCAGTGTACTTCGGATTCCCTGACACTATCTACCGGTAGAGAAGAGATCTTAGTTGTCCAGTATCCATCTTTAACAGTGGAGTACTTTGACATTTCCTTTGATATGACAACTTGGTTTTCCAACTGATTGCTTGATCCAAGGGAGTGGGTGAATCTTGTTGACTCAAAGTGAGTGATTTTTGAAGATATCCACTCATAAATTATTGTCATTTCGTGGGAAGGCTCACTTATTTTCCATGTCAACAAATTGATAATAATTTCGGAATCACCCTCCATAATTAGATTTTTGATTTGTAATTGACAAGTGATTGAGATACTTTTAGTACTGTTATCGCGCAATTTGTACTTGCCCAAAGCCAAAGGCAAGTGGATACTGAATTGGCATAACAAGGAGGATGACCTATTACTGTCACCTTAATCGAAAACCTCTTTCTATTTAGGAGTATGTCACAGTACCCCAGGGGAGACGTCCCCAGTGACCCGAGGGTTTGAGAAGGCTAAGGTAAAAGCTATAAGAAAGTCCTACCCCTCTCACAGGTCACTCAGATCAAAAGTTCCAAAGTTTTACTGAGATGAAGCAAAAGATAAACTAGGTGTACCTGCCCAGAACAAGACAACAAATAGAAAATAAATGCAATTTGCAAGTATCATATGATGTCAATGCTTCATAAAACCATAAACTTCTGAAAGATAAACAAGCTGAAATAGAACTGAAGCAATGTAAATATTTACAACAACAATGAATATTTAGCAACAGCCACAACTATTATGCCTCAATAATGCTTAAGAATGACAAGAAACAATATCCTTAGGTTAATAGAATGGTAACAGTTGTCAGAAGCAATTATGGTAATGTCTAATCAACTTTCAATCTTGCTTTTAGGATGAATTTGCTGCTGTTATAGATGGCTGTAGCAATCTTTTGCAACAACAGCAAATTAGTTAGTGAGTTAGTTTAGCTTAAAGTCAGTAGAAGTTAGTAGAAGTCTTAGGGAAGATAGTTTAAGAGTTGTTTGATCAATCAATCACTTGTGAGGAGTGGACTAGTGCCTTTTAGGGTAATGGAGTCAAGGTTAGCAGCAACAACTCTTAGAGGAAAACAACATTGATAATAACTAATCTAAAGGGATGGATGAGATGATTGAGGTGTTAGTAACCTAATGCCTCAATGTCTAAACCCTAGAAGGAATGATTGCTAGAAAATAAGTAACCTTAGGCCCTAGTTCCTTAGATTAAATTTGAAGTAAAATGTATGAAGCAAATGAAGTAATGCTACTAGAGTGCTACAATGGTAGGGCTCTAGTGTATACTTCAAAAGAAGTGTTCTCTAGCAATTTCAAGTAGGTGGAAAATTATAAGGAAAAAGATAGTAACATATGTTTTTCCCCTAGGGTTTCAAACTAGCAATTTCATAATCTTTGATATGAACAAGCAAATTCACCATAACCATTCAAAATAAAATGAAGAATTGCAGATTTACTTACTTCATCAAGAATAATCTAGCAACAAACCCTGGTTGAAGACTTTCCACCATGAAAAAATGCCAAAATACATCAAGATTAGCCTCTCCAAGAAGTTGCGCACCACTTAATTTCAGCCAATAACCCTTAAAGAGGGTCGAATTTCAGACCTCACACTTGTGTGAGTGAAATATGATGAAAATTATAAGAGATTTTTCCCTTATTTATACAATACAAATGACCTTTAATTACATTTTAGGTAAAAAAAGGCCGACATGGCCAGTTTACTTCAAAAATCCAGTTTTACATAAAATTGACAATAAAAACCCTAATTTCATCTTTTTAGGGTGACGTCATGCCCTTCCTAGGGTGACATTGGGCCCCCTCTTGGAACTCTAGGCCTCCAAAGTGAAACGTTGGGGCTCAAAACCCCTCAGGAATTGCCACACTTGCCAACCAAAGCCGTCCTCATGCCTAAAACCCCAATTGGATGACATCAAGGCTCTGAATGATGATGTCAGGGGCCTTCAAGCGCCAACGTCATGGTGGGAGGGCAAGACCCCCCTGGGTCCAGGATTGCCAAAGTGCCTCTGGTGGAACGTCTTCCCTTTTCTCTGGTGCAAGCCTCCGGTATATATTTTCTCCTGGCTGGGGTCTCAACATCCATTTGGTGGGCTTTTAGCCCTATGGAGGTCCGAGCTAATCATCTCCCCATATGTACCTGTTCATCGGGCATGGTCCTGCAACAACAACAAGTACGCCCTCCATGGGCTCATAAGTCACAAGGATCATAGCAATGTCAATCACATCTAATAATCAAGTTACCCAAACATGTGCATAAACCCCCCCTTTTCCTAAACAAGTGCTCAAAGACATTATGTTATTTAACAAGCTAGGTTTGGAGAGCGTCTCAGGATGTCCTCTTATCGCGCAGTTTGTAGTAAGGATAAAGGCTAGAGATTGAAGAGGCAAACTGGCGTAACTGGAACCAATCCCACCCAATGTCACCTCAATGGGATGGTTCTTTCTGTTTAGGGAGGTTAAGCCCAGGGGAGACGTCCCCGGTGACCTGGGGTTTTGAGAAAGGCAAAGGATTGTAAGACAAAGATAGATTTCCCCCCTTCACAAGTCACCACCGAGCAGATAGTCCGACTAACAGCCAATAAAGAGAAGTATAACCAAGAAAAGATATGCACCTGCCCGAGAGAAAGCAACAAGAAACAAATGTACGCAAGCTTGCTCACTTGGTTAGTAATTCATATAATAATGACTATCTGATACATATATAAGCAATTGAAAAGTAAATATTGACGAAGTCAATGTTTATGAAATAACAATGATAATAAATGTCACTTCTTCAATAAATGTTGAGAAAAACGTGGCATTCAATGTGATAATCAACACTTCATTCAAGTAATACCCTTAAACAACCATTCAATTGCTCATAAGCAAAACGCTAGCTGCACAAGTGATATTAATAACAAGAGATGACGACAGCAGTAGATTAGCAAGGTTAGCTTTTTTAAGATAGGGTTCGTAGTTAGGGTTTCATTCAAAGTGTTGAGAGTGGTTTTGATCATAACATTCACAAGCTTGGTCTTAGATCAGTGCGCTTCCAGGGTTAATGGAGTCAAAAGGAGGACGCAGGAGCTGAAGGATCAAGAAGATAGTAAAGACTGGAAGGTGAAGCTTTGAGGTGTTGCTATGGCAAGGCCTCAAAGTCAAAACCCTAGGGGAGAGAGGCTCACTTTGGTGTAGGGGAACTAGGCCTCAGTGCTCTCTCCTCCTTCCTTAACTCAATGGCAAAATGTCTAGCACAGAAAAAGGCATAAAACTAAGCCAAGAGGATTTGCAAGGCAACGAGTTGCTATGGCAAGGCTTTACCAGCAAACCCTAGAAAAACGGCTCATCAAGGTGTAGCTGAACTAGGCCCTGATGCGTCTTCTTCTTCTTAGCTCAGAGAAGTAAAACGACTAACATATGAAGAGGGGGGAAATAGTGTAGCTAAGGCTAGGCTCAATCCTCTTCAGCATGAAAGAGTAGAGTGTTGCTAGGGCAAGGCTCTATCTCACTTCAGCAAATAAAATGGCTAAAAATCTTGACGGGGACATGAGACAAGGACCTACAATGTGTGCTTGTCCCCTAGGGTTTATTCAACAAATTATAACCATAAATGAAAGAGAAATAAAACCACAACCATTCAATTAAGAAGTTTTGCAGAAATTTACTTACATTCAACCAAGAAATCAAGTAGCAAACCCTAGTTGTAACACCTTCCACCAAGATAAATGCCAAAAATGCTAATAAAAGACTTCCTTCAACAAGTGCGCCTCACAATTTTAGCCAAAGAACCCAAGAGTAGTGCAAATTTCAGACTTCACCAAGTGGTGAGTGAGAGATGATGATAAAATGAGAGTGAAAACCCTCAATATATACTGTACCATGACCTAATTTTACATTTTAGGTCATGAAAAGGCCGACAAGGCCAAAATACTAAAAATCATACTGTTTTACATTAAA
>ML849952.1:28319-38860 GCA_009831015.1 Picea engelmannii
CTTCAATATCCTTACTAGGTTATTATTAGTTGATTCTGCCACTCCATTTCCCCATGGGTAATAATTTGCAGAGTATCTAATTATGATTCCTTTGTCTAGAGAAAACTCTATCAACAGGGTGGAAGATAAGTAAGTTGTGTTATGAAAAACTAGGACAGAAGGGACACCAAACCTTATGATCAATTTTTGTTCTATGAATTAGATTACCACCTTATCGTTTACATGGGTCAGAGGGATGGCCTCTGCCCATTTCATGAAATAATCGATGGAAGTAAGTATATAATTATGTTGTTTTGAAGAGCTAGGTGTAATTTCTCCTATGATATCTAACTCCCATTGCTCAAAAGGCCTAGAAACAATAATGGGTTGGCCTGGAACTGCCACTCTCTTCTCTTTGTCAGTGCTCATTTGACAAGTCTTACAGTTTCTAGCATAAGTGTGAGCATCCTTAAACAAAGTGGGCCAATAATAATCATCTCTCAGTATCTTATGGGCGGTGGTGTTTCCCGCAAAATGTCCACCGGAAGGGCCATCATGGAGTTCCTTCAGTACTTTGTCTACATCTTCACGTTAGAGACATCTTAAGAGAACCCTGTCATAATTAACCCAGAAGAGTATCGAATTTATGAGGCAATATTGTGTGGATTTTAACCTGAGAGCTCTCCGTTCCCTAGGATGGAAATTTTCTGGGCAAGTCCCATGGTGAAAGAGATAAGTCAAATTCCCATACCAAGACTCTAGCCTTGGGGAAATGTATGAAGCTTCACCACACCACAATATCATTTTATTCTCCCATCCAGAATCTTCATATACTTTGTCCTGGGCTTCAGCTGCAAGTTTGCACAACCCTTTCCCTTTAACTAGTTTGGAAGGTTTTATATCTAGATCAAATTCTTGGACCACTTACATATAGTTCCCTCTTCTTTCCCCCATCTCTTGTTGAGTGAAAAAGGATTAGACCATAGGGTGAGGCACAATTAATTTAGTGTGGTTCTTGAGGATGTAAGATTTGAAGTGTTTTACTGCTTTATATACCGCATAGGCATGTTTATCAATATCAGGATAATCAAGTTCGGCTCCTTGGAGGTTAGTGCTCATGAATGAAACCGGAGCCTCGTTGTTGGATGTGTTCCTCTCTATTCTTTGAATACATAGTTACGTCATCCAGATACACTACCACACACTTGTTGATCAACCCTCGAAATGCTACGTCCATGGCCCTTTGGAAGGTTTCCCCTGCATTGATTAACACGAAGAGAATACGTTTGTAAGTGAAAGTTCCCCACTTGGTTCAGAAGGTAGTTTTCAAACGATCTTCCTCTGAAACTAGAACTTGGTTTTAACCTGACAAACCGTCCAGTAGAGAGAAAATATCATAGCTGGACATGGTCTCCAAGAGTTGCTCCATTGGTGGGACTCGGGAATTGTCCTTTTCTGAAGCTCTATTGAGGTTCCTAAAATCTACACACAAGCGGAATTCTCCAGACTTTTTCCTCACAGGAACCAAATTTTCTACCCATGTGGAATGCCTAACCTGGAAAATGATTTTGGCATCTAAAAGTTTCTTCAACTCTTGACACATGAGAGGTTCTAGGGATGGGTGGTATTTTCAGAGCTTCTGTTGGAATGGTTTCACTTCAGGTTTTAATGGGATAGTGTGTTGAATGATATGGGTATCATAAGATTTCAGATCTTGGTAGGACCATGGAAAGACATCTTGATATTGTTTGAACATTTTGAGATAATCCTTTCTTTCCTCCTTAGATATAGTCTTACCAAGGTTTATATTTTTTGGGTTTTCCAGGGTTCCGAGATTTATATTTTCATGCATGGGACAGGAACTAACGATCTTCACATTTTTGGGCCCCTTAAACCGTTCTTTTAGGTCAAACAAATTTTCTAAGTTAGCTATCCCCTTTAGGATTGTGTGAGACTTCGATTTGTCGGTTGGTTGACCGATCCAAGGATCAGTTTCCGTTGATTGTTGTTGGAATAATTCATCACCAATATCTAAGTCCTTAAAATTATCTTGGTTAGTTAGAATTTTTATGATATTTTCATCCTCTTCAAAGAATTTCCAATTATAAATGTTGTTAGGCAGCGATAGTTTGTAGAGTAACTCCACAGTGAACCGAGAGGCTTCATAATCTTCTAAAGGTGAAATCCTTGAAGCAGTTCTGGCTAGGGAATCAACAAGGATATTGTTTTCTCTGGGGATTGCTATAATATTAAATGCTTCAAAATTCTCTATTAACCTATGCACTTCCTGTTGGTAATTATTTAGGTGCGGGGAATTGAAATGTATAGTATTTCTTACTTATCTAATGATAATCTACGAGTCTCCGAAAAACTTCAATTCTTTGACGTTTGAGTCTATGGATTTATTTAACCCTTGTACTAGAGCTTCATACTTGGTAGTGTTGTTTGTGCACTCAAACTCAAGTCTGCAGGATAAGAAATGACGTTTACCTTTTGGATCAATGAGGATGCACCCTGCCCCTGATCCTTCCCATGATTTAGACCCATCAAAGTATATGGTCCAAATTTGTGAGCATAAATTAATTGTTTCTTATTTCTTATTACTTTCTTGCTCTCCTATATTTTGTTTGGTGATTTCTAACATAGGTTCTTGAAAAAAAAAGGGTTTCCTCTGTTGGTATCTGCTATTTCTCTTGAAAAACCATTTCAAAATTTTGAGTAAGTGGGACATCAAACGAGAGAGGGGAGAAGTTGTCGAAGTAGGAATCATAGGAATAATTTCCTAACATAGGTAAATCTGTCGATGAGGGTTCATTTAGGCTTTCTAAATCAATGACAATATGTTTCAGATACCTTTCCCTATCAATTCTGATCATATTCTTGTATCCCTTCAGTGGTAGCCAAAGGTGTGCCTAGTTTGTATGGAAGTATCCATTTAACTTCTTAGACCAATCTCGGCTCAATAACAATCCATAAGCTTATGGGATATCTACTATGATAATATCAATCACTTTCACAAACTTAGGGTGTGTCACTATTCTGATCATTACATATTTGAGTTCCCCCGTGACTTTAACATGGGTTTTGTCTAGTTGTATTACATGTTTATCACTTTTGAGAGGAACAACATTTAATTTATTGCAAATAGACAGTGGCATAATGTTGGAAGATGCTCCTGAATCGACCAAACAATTGTGAAGGTTCCTGGTGAAAACTTCAAACGTTAAAAGGAATGGTGGGACAAAGGGGTTTCCCTTCTTATCTTTAGAGAAGTTATTCACAGTTGGTTTATTTACTAGATCTGTGGAAGTTATATTTATTTGTTGTTCATCGCTTGGCATAGGGTTTTCTACTGATTTCAAAGCTTGTAGAAGGAAGTCTTTTTTTTGAGGGATTCTACATATGTCCATAACTGATATATTATCCTTCAACTTCTTCAAATCTCCAACTAAGTTGTACTCCAGTTTGGGCGATTCTTGGGTATGGGTGTTAATATGGTTCTTATGGGAAAAAAAAGGGGCTTTCAGGTGAACGAGAGTCACTCTCCCTCTCAAATTTTGGGTAGTAGTAGGATCTTTTGAGACAAGGGGACCCTTACTTCATGTTTGTGCAACAAAGATCTCTACGAGTGGTTATTGAACCTAAAATAAGTCGTCGTAAGGCATAATTAGGTTAGGATCCCATATCAACATGGTTGTATCTTCTGGTGGATCAATCTCTTCCTGATCGACAACATTCATAACTGAACTGCTTGGTTGTTTGGTTAGGGAAACCTCATATAAAAACTGATTGACCATCAAATTCATGGCATGCACCCATTGAGGGAAGTCTCTTTCAGAGTGGTTTTGTTGATGATAGGTATAGAAAGAATTAGATGCCATGTTTCCTAGATTGATATTTAAGTTTGCTAGGGGAGGTTCAATTGCTTTGAACAGTGGGTTACTTTTAAAGAAAGGCTTATAGGGCCTTTGTCCTTGGTTTCCCTCCCCCGCAGTTCTTTTCATGTCTATGATCGCGTTTGATAATTTCTTAACCATGCATTGTATATATTCTATTTCTCCATTACTCTTGTCGGGAGTATGTTCTTCTTCTTTCCCCGGTGGTCTAGTCAAAAGGAGTCCTCTCTTGGGAGGAGGTTGAACTTCTTTCTTAACTAAAGAGACCTAGCCTTCTTTACACCCTTTCATATGGAATTCTATAATTTTGGCTTCTTCAAAATTCTTAGCTAAGGTTCATTTGGCAACCCTCTTCAAAAACATGGAAATAGAAGCTAGGAGCGCATTAACATATACTTCGATTTGCAACKCCTGAGTTGKTTCAGCTTCAGATTGGAATTTGTTTAAGATGGTTGTGAATATTGAAATATTTAACCTTCTCTGTTGAACTCATGGTGGCTGTGAACAAYTCATCCATCAAAGCTCATGTAGTGGTTTCTTCAGCAAATTTATCTAGAAAATCCTTTTGAAACTTTGTCCAACTAGTTATGGATCCTATAGGTAAGTTGAAATACCATGTGGAGTCATAGTTCTCGAAAGTGTAGGGGAAAATCCTGCATACTACATCTTCATGTTGGACATTCATAAGTATGATTGCTAGTATGAATTTCTTGATATGATCTTCAAGTAATCCTGAGGTTTTGGGGTCGAACTTAGGAATTAACTTCTCTGGATGTCGGGGAAGGTGATGGACTGGTATCGGGAGAGCCAAAGCGTCTCTAGCCAACCAAGGTTGATTATTCCATGGTGGGTTTCCCCTTTCTTCATTATGGTCGTTGTTGTTTTCCATATCTTCAGATTCTGAGTTAAACTCCTCCTCTTTCGAAAAATTGTCTGGTTCAGAGACATTGTGGGATAGTGTTTCGGGGATCAGATTAAGAGGATGTTCGATTTCGGTGATTGAGAAACCTATTAGGTCTTCTATTGTGTGAACAAAAACCTTGCCGGGAGTGTTGACCATTGTTCTACTTATTTTTTGTCTTCGAGGAAGTATCAGAGATAAAGACAATGCACCGATCTGTTGAGCATATGCTCTTGTGATTCTTCTTAATTGATTTAATTCCTTGTGAGGGAGAGCATAAGGTATGTCAGGGAGAAAGTGTTCTTCCTTAGGCTAGGATGAGTTAGTCGTTTCAGGAGTACTCAGCGTGTGTGGGCTATCTTAGGAATGACTAGCCATGCATGTGGGTTTTTTTGAATCAACAGGCTGTTTGAAATATTATGTGAAATATGTGTTCAACCATTCATTCTCAGGCCCTCCTTCTAGCGCTAATTCTTTTTTATGGGTCCTAAATCTCGTTAGTTCAACAACAGGAACCAAACCTGCCACCGAGGCCCAATTAGACTCTACAACATTTAATGATTGAATGCTTCTCCAGATCTTGCGATCTGGCCTACTAATTGATGGGATTTACATTTTCTTGTGAATGCATCTCCTTCGGTTCAAACTTTCTCTTTTTGTAGTTTCTCTTAGGTGGGACTGATATAAGATTGTAAGTCGGTATAAACCAACTTGGAAAAAAAAAGGGAAAATGTTCTAAATATTGGAGAAGATGTTGAGATTGGGATAACTCGCTACTCATGCATACTGACGACAATTCTATACCACATGCCTAGTACTAATACGTTAACCATGTGATCATCCAATTACTATCTGAGATACTAATTGTCAGAAAGAAAACAAGTATGTTATAAGATAATGGCAAGAAAAATAATTCACCTACTCTAATCATCCATCACATAATAACACAACGATTCATCTTCATCATTAAAGAAAAGAACTGTAAAACAATGCATCAGATAACTTAACAATAGATTCAATAGCTATTACTCATTACAACATCCATTCATGAGATGAGATAAGAAATAGTTCTTCTCTACATCCAATCGCACATGCATTTGATGAAAATATATCTTGTCTTAGTTCCAGAAGGACTTCTCTATTAAAGGTAGCTCGGAAATAGTTCTTAGCAAAACCAAAAAAGAGATTTTCTTGCAGAAACCATCGAACTTTAACTAATCAGTCAATGCTCTTATTTAAAACATTAAATTAACTAAAAATAACAGCTAAAGTGCAGTTAAGAAAAACAAAATTCACCACGTGGCATTCTCTCCTAACAGTTTTCCAACAGTCATCTCAAGATATCACTTTGAAAGGGTGACTTTTCTCATACTCCGACCAACTAATGAATAGCTCCTCCCAGGTGTGAGCATATGGAAGTCTGTGTTCTTCTATCGTAGCCACACAAATCCCTCTGATATTTACTGCATGTGCCCAATATTTCACCAGACTGACGCTTAACTACTACAGCACGACCTGAGCTCTTATCGGGTGTTCCATAAATTGTTGCACCTATCCTGGCGCTGTGTTGGTCACCTTCGCTAGCTCTTCGGACCATAACAAATATTTCTTAGTGTGCAATTCAACTATGTCGGTAAAGTCGTCACATGTGCCGAACTTGGGCAATCCGATATCCTTCATTGCCTTGTTGATTTTACCCTAATGTTTCTTGCATTTGGCCCACTACTCTTGAATTTCCAGGTGTGGTTCCCGAGACATTTTAGACCAATACTTGGCTGGTCTTTTTATGCGATCAAGACTGCTTTCACTCAACACCTGGATGTCGTGTTCTTATTTATCTCATCCCTGTTGGACTGCACCAATGTAGTCGATTCTTTCCACAACTTGCTGCACCTTTTCATACCACAACTCGATATCCTTGCACGTAGCGAGTTCCATGAGAGTATCTTCCTAGAGTTCGGCTATCTTCTTAGTGAAAAGGTGTCGCTCATTTGTGAACTTGTTGTAATCCTCTTTGAACTCGCTTCTTAGGTACACTGTGGCCTGAGTGGTGTTTTGATAGTACTTAGCCATGTGGGAAAAATGTTCTAGTTTTTTCAGGGTGGTGGCCAACTCCTTTTCATCCCATTTAGCTCTGTCCAGGGTGGTATCTGAGATCACCATCCCCATACCAATAAGCTCATATGTTCTAGAATCTTTTGTGTTTATCAAATTTTCCTCTGTAGTGATGAGGATGGAGCGATCTAAAGTGATCCTCCTCTTCTTTGTGGTTCTTTGGACGATGGCCTTCCTTTTTCGATCATACGCTATACCATGTATATCGGCTACCTCGTCCACTGGTTTAGGAATCTGCTGATCACCCCATGTGAGTGTATTTCCTAGACTTCCGGTGGTGTATATTCATTCAATATCAGGTTTCTGAACTTCCTCGTTATGTTACGAAGGCATAGATTATGTCTGGCACTCGTCAGGATTTTGAGCGCTGATTGAAATAGAGGCATCGGGAATAGACTTGATACTTACTTGTTGATTGACTGTTGAAACACCAATATCCTCCTGCGGTGCTATGATATATGTCTCGTCTGACCCCGGTTGGTCTTCTAGACTATCTCCTTCAGTCTCCGATGCTTCGGGCACTTTAGAGTCTAAGATAGTATCAAATTCCTTTTCTTTTGGTGGGACCTCCTTGATTTGGTCCTCGAGGAAAGGAGAAGATGTCTTCTTAGGTCCCTTTTCTTCCTCGATATGCATAGGGGTCCCGAGAGATATCTCTGTGCTCTCATCATCATATATCTTTATAAACTTGCTCAAGGGGTTTGAGGTGCTTGTTTCTACTGGTACCCGGATTGTTTATGGCTGAGTCACTACACATGTTGGTGATCCATCCAGTGGCATTGTGAATTCAAGGTCATCCAACCCAATGATTTCATCAACATCTATAAATTTAGGGCCACTTGTACCCACCTTGCTTCTCTCTTAGTTATCGGCAGGTAATCTTGTCATTTATGATAGGTCTGGGTCATTTTGTAGCTGATCAAGCACCCGATGTGCCCGTTCTAACATGGATATCTATTGTACCAAATGGATATCTATTCCTTGCGTTGGGTCTATCAAAGGGGCTTTTGCTGCTTCAGATGTTATCCTTTCTTCTCTGGCCTTGAGGACCCCTTGATCCGATTGTTCTAGGGATTTCTCTTGCTCATCTAGACTCATGGTCTTGAACTTGGTCACATTAGGGTCAACCATCCTTTCCATCACCTCGTCCCAATCTTGAGCATTTTCAGTGAAGATCTCATTTTCTCATGTATATTGTACCAAGTGGATATCTATTCTTTGCATTGGGGCTATCAAAGGGGTTTCTGCTGCTTTAGATGCTATCCTTTCTTCTCTAGCCTTGAGGACCCCTTGATCCAATTGTTCTAGGGCTTTCTCTTGCTCATCTTGGCTCATGGTCTTGAACCTGGTCACATTAGGGTTAGCCATCCTTTCCATCTCCTCGTCCCAATCTTGAGCATTTTCATTGAAGATCTCATATTCAAACCTGTCATGGGCATATGGCCAATGGGATGATACTTGTGATGTGTGGTTCAAGACCAGACCCTTTGGGTCATGCTTGCAAAAAGGACCAGTCTAGAATCGGAAATCCAATTGGCTTAACCCCTCCGACTTTTATTGAGAAGTGTCTTTTACTATGTAGAAACCTATATGAAATCCATAAGGTATGAATGCCCATCTCTTATCTTTTACCAGAGTAGCATTGTAACCTTGCAAGATGGTTTGATAACAAATTTTCCCTACTACTAGTCGACCAGTGACATACACAGGTAACATGTGTGGTGCTCTGGTGGATTCGAAATCCCTAATATAGGTATCGCTCTCATCTAGAGACCAGTGGCCAACCTTTGATATCATCCTTTTGGCCGCATCTGACAGTCTTGGGCACTCTTTCTTGAACAACAAAAAATGAATACGTGCGAAAAATTGATTGCACATGAGAGAGTAGGATTTCTTGTACCCGTTCTCCCACAAAATGTTGAAATATACATGGACCAGGAGTTCTGAGGTGTTCTAGCTCAATTTCATTCCGACAAAGGCATTTCTATCACAGATGACACCCAATAGATAAGAATCCATATAGAAGGATGGGGTTTCTCCCTCTTTCGATGTCTAGGACTATGGAATGAAAATGCCCAGCTTCTTTGAAATGATGGCACCGTAGTTAAAACCTCTCCCCAAAATGACTATAGTGTAAGCTAGAGGCATCCATGCCTATGAAAACCTAGAACAATCCTTTTCCCCATACAACCTACAAATGAGGGCCATTAGGTATATATATGGTTCTCTTAAGTTGGCCATCGAGCACTAGCTAGAGGTTCGATTGGTGAACTTTTTATCCTCTCTCCACCATGAATCCATCACCTTGCTGGTGTCGTGTTTCTCATACAAGGTTACAACAAAATCGGTGTTCACTCGCTCATCCGGGTCTCTGAACTTGTAGTAATTCTGCACCTTCACTGGAAGGAAAATCTTGACACATTCGCCATTGTTGTCATTAATCAAACATATTTGTGTGTCCGTGTAGTCGATAAGCCACTTCAGAAGTTATATGCAGGGGAATATTGGAGTTCTTCTTGCTACCATGTGTAGGTATGATCTTCAAATATTGAGAAAGACTTCATCGTCGAGCCTTCTCATATTGGGGTCATTGTGCAGAGTATACTTGGGAAATTCTTCCCACTTGATCTTCTGGAAAATTTATCCCAAGTGCGGGAATACTGCCTCGGTCCCTATGCTCACCTCCATGTCTCCAAAGGTCAGAAGCATGACTCATCTTGCTTTACGTCTAATAGTGAGGTCATAAGAAAGGATCACACGGCGTCATGCTTTACGTCTAACAGCGAGGTCAGAAGCATGACTCATCTTGATTTACATCTAACAACTAGGTCAGAAGCAAGGAATCAGTGGCGTTATGATTTACGTCTAACAACTAGGTCAGAAGCATAACTCGTCTTGATTTACATCTAACAACGATGTCATAATCAAGGATCACATAGTGTCATGCTTTACGTCTAACAACAAGGTCAGAAGCATGACTCATCTTGATTTATGTCTAACAGCAAGGTCAGAAGCAAGGAATACATCTACTCCCCCTTTCAGGGAAGGTCCTTTTGGACAATACCAAGATTATCTTGAAAGTGTTCACACTTTACATGAGATAGAGGCTTAGTCTTCACATCAACAACCTATTCATCCGTGCTAATGTACTAGAGCTTCAAGGCTCCTCTTTGTACCATGTCATGGATGAAATGATAGCGGATCTCTATGTGCTTCGACCTGTCGTGGAACACATGATTCTCTGTCATTTTAATACAGCTTTGATTGTCACATAGAATCGTCGTTGCTCTCATCTCCAAATAAAATAGGCTTGTCAGTGTTATCCCCGATATCCAGGGATAACTAGGAGATCATGTCTCGAGGCCCACATAGTCCTAGACATGGAGTACGAGAGCAGATTGACTTGAGCATGGCCCTTGAGGGCCCATCCTTTCTTCTTCTCAGCCATACTTGTCCTGCCAGCAGTACTAGCCTCCATCACTACCGGCCTGGGCTTGCATCAGGAGGGGCTCTTGCTCCATGAGGTAATTGGTCCGAGGTATCATGGTATGTGTCATATTTGATCATTATAACCTTCTTATGTATGCATTAGATCTCTTTCATTTCAGATAATTGCTTGGATCTTACACTAATCCACTTGACCATTGTTG